>PVIU01006185.1:0-104741 GCA_004026605.1 Ondatra zibethicus | reverse complement strand
GGTGGGGGTTCTTGTCTAAATCCCAATTCGTACTCAAGGTCTGTAAGAACTCTCCAATAACAACTTCAGATAACTGTGGCATATGTGGGCCTTTCTGAGCTTCCTGTTTCCTCTTGCTCCACCCAGTGAAGACGTCCTCAGCTCAGGGTAGCTATGCTCCAAACACTCTGAGAGAACAGTCATTGCTTTTCTTTGCCTTAGTCCCCTGTTTTGCTGAAGAAAGCACACTTGGTAGCTCTACTGAGTTGCTTGCTGATGTCATTCTATTTCTTGATACTTTCTTTGATAATATCCTTTCTCTGCCCCCTTTCATTGTGCGTGCTAATGGATTAACCCAAGACTTCATGAAAGCTAGCCAATAGTACTACCACTGAACTACCACTGTGATCCCTAGGTTAGCTACTCCTAAACCTTTCAACAGGTAAGAAGACACAAAGCATTAGTTGGTCTAGATCACAAGAAATGACCAGGAAATGAGCTTGTAAGCCCATGCCTAGTCTGTCATTAAATAGACAGAGTGCTTTGGGAAGGAAGAGGAAGGTGTTTGGGTACAATAGAGTCAAGGTAAGATTAAAAAACAAAAACAAAAACAACCTCTTGAAAATCCCAGAAGAAGGAATGTTGGTGAATATATGTGCCAGTCTCAGACTCAAACATCATAGGATAATAAAATGACATCCTTGGTTTGGCTTTCAGTGGCCCAGGTCCGTACTCTATAAAGTCGAACATTTATTGGTCAATTTTATGACCCAGCATGCAAATTGAGACCAAAGTTGAAGCATCGCATATTAAACATGGTAAGCTAGCTACGTCATTGCCTTTCTTTTTCATATTTTTAGATGTCTCTGTTTGTTTTTCCTGCTCAACTCCTGCAAACTTTTTTATTGGATAGATCATTCTTTTAGAAGTTTTTATATTAACTGTTATGGTTTGAAACTAAAATGTTCTTCACAGCTTCGTGTTCAGAATATTTGTGCCCTGGGTAGTAGAACTGCTTTGGGATGGTATAGAACCTTTAGAAAGTAGAGCTAACTGGTAGAAGTAGTTTATTATATGTGTATTTTTTCAGGTATGTATGTATCATTTATCTATCTATCATCTATGTATGTATGTATGTTGTATGTATATATCTATCTATCATCTATCTACCTATCTCTTGTTTTGTTTTAGCTAAGTGTATGTGGGGGCAGAGATCAGTGTTGGAGATCTTCAATTGCTGCCTGCTTTATTTTCTGAACCCAAAGCTCATAAATATGATGAGACTGGTTTGCCATCAAGCTTGGATGATCTTTGTGTCTCCACCTCTGCGGCACTGAGATTAGAGCTGTGCACTGCAGTTCTTGGCTTTTGATTTTTTTTTTTTTACACAGATGCTGGAGATTTCAACTCAGTTCTTCATGCTTGGAGGGCAAGCATTTCTCTGCTAGGAGCAGGTCTTCGGCAACTGAAGCTCAGCCCCTTGTCCCAGCCTCAACCTCTTCCAGATCCATCACAATGTGAACAGCCTGTGCCATATAATACTCGTATATTGGTGGACCAGATGGTTTTACCATCCTTCCCCCACTATGAAAGACTGAAATCTACTGAACTAGCAATAAAAATAGATCTTTTCTTCCTTAATTTGTTTCTGTCAGGGACTTTAGTTACCATGAGGAAGGTAGCTAACACGATGATATTTCTTTATAGACTCCCTCAGATAAAAATCAGTTATTACTATAAGTGCTTGGTGCCAAGTGACTTTGCAAAGAAGCTTACGTCATGCATAAGATTAATAATAACTCCGGTGCCCTCTTGTTGGAATTCAGTATCCTCTGAGCCAAATTGTCACCTTCATGAAATCAGCTGTGCCTGTTTATAAAAGCCCAGTTCCATGGCTTGGGGACTGTTGATGTCCCAAGGAGGGGCCACAGAGGGTCATTAGACCTTCAACTGCGTATCCAGCCACATTTTATCCATTTGTATGGGATTTCGCCCTAACTTGGCTGCCAGGTCTAGGGAAGGGGCTGTAATGTGTGGGCTACAGAAAACTTGGAAAAGCAGGTGCCACTTCTGCGGCTACGGGGAAGCCATTATTCATTCTGGGTGAAGATGCTTTGGGGATCCCCTTGCTCCTGTCAGTAACCACCTACCCGTGCTCTGTAGGCAAGCCCAATAAACTCCCCGGTGCTCCGGGGTGCGTTTTGGTGGAATTGCCCTTTGGTTTTATATTGGGGTCTTTGTCTTGAATTGTAGATATTCACATCTCCTGCAGGGAAGGGATTTTCAGCAGCAACTCTGTAGGGGCAAAGTTTAATACTTTCTTTATGAAAGCCTAAGAGTAGAACAAATTAGCATGACTTTTTAACTAGTACATTCATTTGTTTTCTAAAGCAATTACATTTTAATTTAACTTCCTTATACTAGGACCTGTTAGTCTTTGAGAATGGCAGCATGAGAACACAGCCAGTCAGAGGGATGTAGTAAGTGCACATTCTGCACAGAAGGCAGAAATTGCTGTCTATCATGCATTAGCACTTTCTTCTTTGTTCACTGATCCGGAGTTGCATTATCAAATCACTGACCTTAATTTTGTTTCAGGATGACAATGGATGCACTCTGCAGCTTAGTGGGTTAGAGAAACTGGCCTACAGATACTGTTTCCCCCTTACAAATGGTTGAGAGTATAAAGACGGACAAACATAGAATGTACCAACAGCAATCCAGGAGACCAGCAGTCATTCACTACTGCAGGGGAATAAAATAATAACCCGATGAAGTCAATTCTGCATTTTTCCACCCAAGATTTATTTACAAGGCAATTCATAGTCTTCATTTATTTTCTGAGAGTAAAACCAATAAGTAATATAGTTAAAATTGTCCATATCCTGGAATTTTACCTATTTGTCACTTGAGAGTAATAAATTTGATGGGGGGTCCTTTGTTCCTATTGAAAAAGAAGAACTTTAGGGCACAGGATGTCAGAGGACTGTGATCTGCCCATCTGTCCAGGTGACCTCTGAGCTGCCTGCGCTCCACCCCAGTTATCAAATTGCTTGCATGCCTGTTAAGGGGACAAACCACACCATCTCAACTTTTTCCTTCGTGTGGCGTTCTTCACATTTCCACCACTTCATCATGTTATTGACTTGATTTCCTTAACATGTATCAGTGTGAACACACATCTAGGCTTTGTGGCAGTCTGTCAAGGCCTTTTAACACAACACTGAAGAGAATCTCAAATTTCCATGTCCAAACATGTAGCTGGTCTCCAAAGAAAAATTAGATTTAGGTCAATAGTTTTGGAAACAGACTATACCAGAATCATTGTAGTGTTTACCAGTCAAATACCATATGTTCACAGTATCATTGTCTACTGCCTACTTTGTGGAAATACTTAAGCAAATAATACTAAGATCAGTATAATATTCCTAGTGATTTTCATTTTTTTCCTTTAGAGTTAAAATTAAAAAGAAAGTTGAGCAATTACAAATGGATTTCATCTACAAGTATGAAATCCAGAAAAATTTGGCTCAAGAATAATTTTGTTCTTACTTCAAAATACTTTGTTTAGTGAATATTGCCCTCCCTGTTCAAAGGTATTATTAATTAACTGACTCAATGGATACCTAATGAGTCCTTGTTTTATTACAAGATTCTGGATGCTCAAGTGATAAAAACACCCTCAAGAAGTTCTAGAACATGTCCAGTAGGTAAGAGTCCTTTCCAGGCATGCATAAAGGCCTGCGTTGGGATCTCCACCAGTCACGTGTAGGCTGGGTGTAGCCATGTGTCCTTGTAACCCTAGTGCTGGAGAGAGGGAGATGGGCTGATCCAGGAATTTTAATGACCAGCTGGTCTAGTCTAAACAGTGAGTTCCAGCTTTAGTAAGAGACCATATCTTAAGGGAATAATGTTTAGAGTGACAGTTCAGTCCATCCAACAACCCTGTTTGGCCTTCACATGCCTCTGTACATGTTACATCTCTGCACACACATGTACATAGACATAGATAACACACACACACATACAGAAATAGATTTTTATAAGGAATTATAATGTAAATTTAGCCCTGTCTTCTGTACTTATCCGTTTGTCAAAAGTCAGTTTGATTTCCTGGTAATCAAACCAAAACCAAAACCAAATCATAACATCAAAATTGGAATAACATTTGTGAGCAGCATATGAAACAGGCTATGTCAGTTTGAATCAACCAAATGCTGCCCTCAGCTAAGGATAAAAATGAATACATTTTCCCAAGATAGACAAATTAATTCATAGTTTATGACTGTAACCTTTCAGACAGATGGGTCACTATCCATCCTTGTTATATGTATTGTACCCATCTATTCTATTTCCCACTATGGGTTCTAGCAAAACAGAGAATTTAAACAGCCATGATAGGGTTAGTAACAGGTCATCATAGTTCAGGCCATAGAGCAACTAGCAAGCAGCATGTCCATTCCATTTGGTCTTTAGTAGAAATGCTCTCTATAATTACCGCCAGATTCCTCCTCCTCCCCTCCTCCTACTCTCAGAAGAAAGAGAAGAGTTGTAGGCATTCATTTGCTAAATGTGTTCTCATGTACACCCATATTAGACATACCACTGGTAGCTATTCCTGGAGTTCCTATGATGTGCTGACCACATGGTGTAGGTGAAAAACCACTGCGTGCCGGGTTCTTCATCAATATCAACAATGGGGTGACATCCTAGAAACAAACTCCTATCTATAGCCTTCCCCACCCATCGAGCTACCCAAAGTACTGTGATTTCTGCTTAGGAAAATCTGCATAAGCCTGCTCCAAGAGTTTCCCAAATTTCCAAAGTGGGAAACACTTCCCATTGAGAAAATTAGTTTTCACAGAAGCAAACTAGTTCCTTTTGCTTTAGAAGCTGCTGTTAATGAAATACAGAAAGACCTAGGCCCGAAGTGTTTCTAACAGGGCACTTAGAAGACATCACATAGCAAACATGTCTTTGATCACCTTTCCTTACTTGTGGTGTTGAAAACATGTAAAAACCAAAGATCTATTTAGAGGAAAAAGCTGTAAATGGGTTATTTCACCTAAATGAAATGCAATTTTATCTGAAAAGACCGTTTTTTTTTTCTTTCTGTGCAAGGCAACAGTAATTTAATTTAGGAGACTGTTAACCTCCAATGTAACAGATATATAAATCATATTAAAACCACCTTGAAGTTTCTAGTGAGCGGTGCGATAGATCCCAAGACCATTTACAAAGCCCAGCTAAGTGACTTATGCAAAATGTACACCAGACAGCAAAGAAGGGAATCAAGGTTAATTAAAAGCAAACACTGCCCATGCTCCTTTCTGTAGTTGTCCATCTCATACAGAGTGTTTCAGAGCAATTTTCTTGACCATTCTATCAATATTTTAGTTTCTTCTTTGTGTCTCTCTTTGTCAGACACACTCTTCACGAATTTGGAAGCCACCCAAGAGACCTTAAGTTTGTTTTAAAATCTCAGGCAACTCTGAAATATTTGATGAGAAATTTTGCCAATGTTAAGTTCACAAACTTCTAATTTTGTAAGATTATAACACACCAATGATATCACCCCACATTACAAAATTGAAATGGTTTGGATCAACCATTATCATATTTCATACATGAAACAAGCACTAGGTTTAGGCCTCAGAAAACTCAGCAGTGTTTGAAATCATACATATGAGAAATTATTCTATTCCTTTTGGATTTTTTAAAAAATCAAAACAATTTAAGCATTTGGGAATACTGTAAGAAGCACACATTTCATGTCTATGGAACAATGAGATATCCTATAACTCTTGTAACGCGTCTCCTTATTGATTTCTTTCCTATTGAATACAGTAATGATCTCTGCCAATGATGACAAACTGCTTTTATCGGTGGTGTCTATAAGTCAAAACAGCTGCTGGGTGTATGTTTTCCAAAAGCTTGGTGTCTTGCATCATTGAGTTATCGCTGCCTGCCATACATGAGAGCCGGAACTCCTGTCTGTGTGACTAAGAAGAATGTGAAGGCCGTAAACGGAGCATCTAATTGTTTCTGTTTTCAGCATCCCAAGAGCCACAAGGTGCTTTGGGAGTCTGCTCCTTCAGATGTGCAGATATTTGGGCTCAGTATACACTGACCCATGGGGCCCCTTCTTGCTATGGGTCTCTTCTATCCAGACATTGAAAATTATAGAAAAGTAGAAAGTCACTTTGACAAGTAGCCATTGCACCTACACATAAATCTTTGAGCTTATATTTATTATTATTACTGTTATTCTTTTAGTTTTTCAAGATGGAGTTTCTCTGTGTGGTCCTGGCTGTCCTGGAACTCACTCTGTAGACCAGGCTGGCATCAAATTCACAGAGATCCTCCTGCCTCTGCCTCCTGAGTGTTGGGATTAAAGGTGCCATGACCTCCTGATTTATAAATCTTTAAGAAACTTTTTTTATTTTGTCTTAATGTTTCTAGGGAATAGAGCCCAAGTTGGGGGTCATAGTTAGTTCCTGACCCCAGTCAAAGCAAAATAAATAACATACAAAAACAAACTTTCAAATGCATTCATTCCAAAGTTTTAAAGGGCAATTTAGGGGAAATAGGCACTAAGGGACAGTTGAAGGTGAAACAAAATTAGTTTGCTTTGGAGGAGAATAGAAGATAAGATCTACATAACTAGATATAATAATGTGGTAGATAAAATATATATTTTAGGCCTACTATAATCCCAGAAAAGAAGGGCAGAAGGAAGAGACGTGAGCCAGGGGAAAAGGAAAAACAGCACAAAGAGAGAGCTATCTCTTACTGGCCCACCTGGACAAAAGCTCATCATGTGAGCAGGGTTGAGCTGTTTGAGAACACAGCAAATATTATGCCTCAAAACTGTCTTTAGGAAAAGAGAGCAAAGGACATATCTGCTGTCCCCTCACTCAGTTAGTGTCATTGTTCCAGAGAGTGTTACTATCCATACACTGAGCCGTGAGGAACCACTGGAGCATGTAAGGCACCACGGCTTTAGTTGGCAAATGATGTTACATGGTCTATTCCTGGATCCGTATATGGGAAGTTACACAAGTCACTGTTTGAGAGGTGCCAGCAAGTCAAACATGATCAAAAACTGACCTTGTGTGAAGAGTAAATCCAGACAGAAAGTTAGATTACCAGACAAAATCAGTTGCTTCCTTCTTGGTGTTTCTAAAGATTTTGTACCTGCCAGTTTTACTTCCTAACTCATTGTACCAAAGTTATTCATGTGTGCATCTAACTCTTGTGAAAAGATTTTGAAATCTTTAGATAATGTTGCCTTTCTTCTGTTTCTTGGGAGTAATTGATCTAGTTTAGTCAACATTGGATAAATATTTTGATTCTCTTTTCTCTCAAAAAACTTGATTTGGATAGGGAATTATAGGATCATGGTCAATACAGAAAGTATGTTAGTACCTTATTTAATATCTGGGCCATGGTATGTAATTAATAAGAGGTTTACTGGTTGTTATAACACAAAATTGTAAAAAGTTAAAGAGGAAAGAGATATTGGCATTATTTTCTAAATTATAAAATAATTACTTTAATAGTTCCACAGGAAAAAAATAACAACTGTACAATTTAAATGCTTCTAATACGCAGATTTCAATCTTTGGTTACTGAGAGAATTGCAAGAAGGAAATAATATTAGTTGATAAATAAGCAATAAGCACAACTTAACCAGTGGTCATTTTGTGTCAGAGGCTGAATCCTTTGCATGTAGAATCCCATTTTTAACATGTACCACTGGTGCCAACACACAACATGGCTTGTTCTTTTCTAACAAAGTAGTAATCTTGTTGGGGGTAGAAATATGCCCTCTCCTGTATCAAGGGGGGCCATGAGACACAGAAATAGCCTTTGGGGGTTCTCTGGCTCTGCCAGCTGCCCATCAGGGTAAGCATAGCAGTAAAGACATTTGCTTCCAACACGTTCCCTTGCCTTATTCAAGATATTTACATGCCTTTTCCCCTATTATCCATTTGAAAGCTTCAATCAATTCATTTTTTTTTCATTCTGATCTTCTACCCACTACACACTTGGAATTACAAACTCTAATATCACATGACATTTTGGACAAGACTTTATGATTGGGTTTTCAAAGTACTTGGCGCATCTCCATTGGCAGATGCAGGACAGGCAGTAGGTGTGGCTGCAGATGGAGAGAATGCCAAAGCTTCTCTGAGAAGCAGATGCCTTCTTCAGCATCACCTCCGTACAGATGCCGCACACTTTGTTCTGGCTCGCCTAGAAGGCAACAGCCTTTTCCATCTGTGTTCAAATGTCGACACACACATCTCATGAGCTTTCCTTTGTTCTGGGTCAAAGGGGTGCAGAACTTGTAGCCTGTAGAGCTCACACATGTCCCCATGCAGGTAGACACAGGCATCTCCAAACTGGCACTCCCCAGCAGCAGCACAAGGGCACAACTGCTGCTCACTGCTATAGGAACTGCTGGCCTCCAAGTCATCCAGGCCACTTCTGATGGCATTTAGGTAGGAATGGGGCTTCGTCTCTGTGCTGGTCTGAGGGTCACTGCAACCACCTGCATTATTCCCCTTGCTGGGGAGAGTCTTATCTTCAGCCAGGCCAGTGAGACTACAGTCTCTGAGCACCAGCATCTTCTTCTCCTGCTTCCCCCGTTCACGCAAATGTGTTCTTATAACAGAGGTGGCATTGTCAGAAGAAGGGTGAGGATGGAGCAATTTCTCTGGCTGGCAGAGCCAGAGAAACGTCGGAAGCAGCTGAGTTCTGAAGGTACTGTGAGGTTCTTTAACTCGGTGCATCTGGGGATTTTGGCAAGAACTGAGAAACCCCGCAGGTCCCCAGCACAGACAATGTCTACGTGACAGAGCTTGGAGATCCCTTCATGCACCTTTCTGAAGTAGAACCAGCAGAACCCTAGACTCGGTGCCGACACCTTCATTTTGGGCTCTGCAGTCACAGCTTTCCAAGGCAGGCTGCGGAAGCCTGTCAGTGACCCAAGGTGGCTGGCATGGTACTTGGATGTGAGTGTGGTAGCGAATCCCCTTGGTCTCCTCATGCTCACTTTCACAGCCCTGGTGAAGGGAAGGGCATAAGACAACCAGTCCATGGAATCCCTACATTTAGAGTTGAACTTTAGTTATGCCTCCAGCCCCTATCCCGAGGACCAGCTATGTGGTCCAGCTGGTTTAACTGATTGCTTTGAAATGAAACCCAACTACCATCTCTTTTGTGGCTGTCTTCCTTAAGCAACAGTAAACATGGAGCTGCTCATAAAGCAGCAGATTTGTTTTTCTTACCAAGGCGTCGCCAACCCTGTGGAGGTTTCCTCTGCAGTGACCATCTCTAATGCAGTGTGTGTTGTGGGCCTGGGCATTTATGGAGCTCTGTAGAGCCCATGGTCAACGTGGTCGTGTGGGTGCTGCATCATAGCCTAGACCGCTACTGTCTGAGGATGGTCAGGCTTGATTTAGTTCCCATCCAGAGTCCCAAGTCAGCGGATATGTGCAGCTGACAGTTAAAGGGTGGGGCCTGTAGTCCAAGGAGCCCTATCTGTAAAGGTCTCCAGGGAAACTCCATCACCATCCTCACCTTGGAATGAGCGCGTAAGACACTGAGGTGGCACACTCAAACTTCCCATTCTCTCCTGTAAAGTAGGCTCTACTCTATGCTGCTTTTGTGGTCCTGGCCAAATAGGCACTTGTATCTGAGGAGACGTGAGGCCAAGACAGCCTGTAAATGTAGTGTCTAGAATATTGTAATTCAGAGCAAGTTTGTTCTAAACCTGAATTTATTTTTGTAAAAAGCTCTGTAGATGTCAAATATTTTATAAATGTAATCCTTTTAGTGTGTGTGGGGTATGACCTGTATGCTTTTTGCTTGGCTGTTCATGTAAATGCAGAGAAGGTTCACATAGCACACACCCTTGAAACAAGAAACCAAGAAAGTAGGGTCTCCGTGTTGTGAGCTCAGTATTACTTTTGAAGGAGTCAATAGTCATTAAACCTAAATTTAATTTATTTTATTAAAGTAACATAATTGAGGAACCATCAGATAACTGTATCTTGTCAGGCACAATAAAACAAAAATTAACCCCTCCTCCTAAAAAAGGATAGCCTTTGGGTCACAGTATAAGTTTATTAAAAGAATTTCTGAAAAAGAGGTGCCTTCTAAATGCAAGGGGATCAAGCTTACATCTTCTTTATCCTTCTTCAATGGGATGTTGGTGCTACACTTGTAAGAGCAAAATCTCATAACCGCAGCTATGAAAATCACACTTGTAGGCGCTGTAGGCATTGGCTGCCAAATTCCAGACTGTGAGAGATAAATCCGTAACTCTCTAAATCACTGTTAATTTCCGTTGATAGCCTGATTTGCGCCTTCACAACGTCCATGGAATATTAGGTTCAATCTTATGACTTTTTGCTGGTGCAAACAGCAGTTTCATTCATCAGTTCATACTGGAGAATTCATTCGAGGATATTTATTGGCCAGCTACCTAGGTACCAAGAACTAGCCCATGCTGACACACTAGAAAAACAATACCTTTCGTTTTCCAGTCCACTTCCACTCGCTCACAAATTCCTAGAGCTATGTAATTGTAGTTAATCAAACTAAACTAAAAGGATAATCATGTAAACATGAGTCAGACGTAATAGGATGAAAATTCTCTAGATACATTAGTTAAGACTAAATGCATAATTTCCCTTTAATTCAATATAGGAGCAATTTGAAATCAGTATCCTGTGCAGAGAATGTTACCAAAAACATGGGGGAAAATGTAAGCGCAACTCCTCTAACAGACCGTAGGTTATATTTTAATTAAAACTTTAATTTTTTTTAAAAAAAGATTAACAATTGTTGTGACCCAGCAATCCTACCACTGGGCGTATATCCAAAGGAAGTAAAATAAATTGTTGGGAGGACATATGCACTTCCATATCCACGGTAACTTTCTCCATCTCCACAATTATATAAAGTGAAAATGACCTAAGAATTCATTGACTGATGGGACGATATTGAAAAAGTGGTACATGTGTACAATGGGATGCTATTCAGTAATTAAAAGAGATAGAATCGTGTCAGTTACAACAATGGCAAGCCCCGAGGGACCATATCAATCCCTTTACTGTCCTCTACAGTTTCTCTTTAGCATGTAGACCAGGAGCTTTGGACAGTACCTTCAATCTGAGTTCACATCCAAGTGACTTTTCTGTCTTGCCAAGAACAGCAAGACTTGGCAAGGAGTAAGGATAAGAAGGCATTGCTTTTCTGGCAGCGGCAGGAGTGTCTTCTAAGAACTGTGGTCAGAGACTGTAATGAGGCCTTTATACTGAAAAGAAGCTTCTGATTGAAGCCTGAAAAACAAAAGTCAAAACCAGTTACTTTTCTGGATTTTCACAGTTCTTTTTAGTTGGAGAAATTTTTCCTTTTTTTTTTTGTTGGTTTTTAAAAAAATGATAATGCTTCCATGAGAAAATAAAGTACACTTTCCAAACATCTAAATAGGTCAACCTGGTGGTTCAAGTAGTCAAATAATGATTTTGAGAGTTAAGGACCATAATACTTACCTTGAACATTGAATGAAAAACACAGATTTGCTTTGCAAGATTTTATGAGAATTTCCTGATAAAGTATGTTATTTTGTCTTCAGATCATGAATGGCCAAAACACTAATTTGTCAGTGAGAACATTGAAGACTTTTTGGCAAATAATATTAAAAGTAATTAAAATGATAGATTCACACCATGACTTTACTTATGATTCAGACACAACAGCTTGTTCCTTCCAGAAGCTGGCATGCTGTAATGTCCATGGATACACAAAATAGGTGTTGAAATGCCTCCTGTCCCCAGAAGAATGGGATAATGTTCTTGTAGACTGTAAAGATTTGTCACTCATATTGGTTTAATAAAATGCTGATTGGCTAGTAGCCAGGCAGGAAATATAGGCAGGACAACCAGGGTATGAGAATTCTGGGAAGGGAAAGGCAGAGACACTGCTGCAAGCCAGAAGCAGAGGAAGCAAGATGAGAATGCTTTACTGAGATAAATACCAAGCCACATGGGTAAACACAGATAAGAATTATGGTTTAATTTAAGTTGTTGGTGTAGGAGGTCCTTCTGACTATGTGCTGCTTTCATTGGTTGAATAAAGAAACTGCTTTGGCCTTTTGATAGGGCAGAACTTAGATAGGTGGAGTAGACTGAACTAGATGCTGGGAAAAAGGGCAATGTGGCAGACGCCATGAAGCTCCTGCCTGAGACTGATGCTGGTTAGAATCTTTCCTGGTAAGTCACAACCTCGTGGTGTTGCACACATTGGTAGAAATGGGTTAGATCAGGATGTGAGAGTTGGCTAAGAAGAGGCTAGATATAATAGGCCAGGCAGTAATTTAATTAATACAATTTCTATGTGATTATTTCGGGTGTAAGCTAGCTGGGCGGCAGGATGCAGCCCATTCCTCCCGTTACAAGTTGTAAGAGCTAGTTAGATATAAGCCTGAGCTAATGGGCCAAACAGTTTATAATTAATATAAGCCTCTATTTATTTGGGACTTAACAGCTGTGGGACCTGGTGGGACAGAAACTTCCATCTACAGAAGAACATGCCTATATAGATGTTGTATGGTTTTGTTGGGATTATTAACTCATCAAAAAACTAATGTGCTTTCCTGAAAGGAATTAAATGTGTTTTGGAGTTCTGGACTACCTGACATCATTTCCCCCACAGCAGAACTTGTGTTCCATGTGAAAGGCCCCAATGAGCTTCTGATTCTGTCTATTGTCAGAGAGCCTGGCTGGTATAAGGTTGGAGCTTTCATGGGCTAAATATGTAACCATAACTGCAAACAGAGCTTTTCCTCTACATGTAGATATATGCGTATGTAGCTTACATCTCTGTGGGTGTTTGGGAATGTATCTGAAATTGTAACTATGTCACAAGTTGAATGCCTTGGTAATGGATTTAGTCACTTTGCAACATGTAGTTTTAGTACTTACTCTGTACATATGACAATGACTGTTTGCCTATTTAGCACCCCAAATGTGGCATGGGGAGAATGGAACTGAGAGTTAAGAAGAATAAGCTTGCAGACATAGCTTGTCAGTCATACAGAAACTCAATAAATACTGTTCTAGACAATTCCCTATAGAAATCATAACCTCACCAAGAAGTTTACTCTAAAAATCATAACCACAGGAAATGATAGTGCTTGTAAAGACTGCTATTGATACATTTTATATGAAATAAAAGTTACAGGCAAATATGTAGAGAATTGAGTATTCAAAGAGAAGAAATGTAAGCAACAAATCCCAGAAAGTAAAGGTTATGATGGTGCTATATATGGCTGCTGTGGCTGTAGGCAATTAATTAGCAGACTTTCCAAATACTCAGTGTTTGATCACTGGGAAAGGTAGTGCGCTGTTTGGCAAAGCATGCTCTGCCTTTTGATTCTCAAAATCATTAGTAACCTTCTGATCCAGCTTTCTGGAAAGAGTTCTCCCATAGTAGACATGAAAAATACAGTGTTCTATGAAACATACCCTCAAAGCTGCATGATATAGCTGGCCAGGTTAAAGCTTTTCCAATACAAGCAGGTCAGTGCCTAATACTCTTTAATTTTAGCAGAGATCTGGCATTGCATAACTTCCTAGGTCAACATCATTACAATTTTACATATTAAGGTTGCATTGTCAGAGAAATTACATCAACTACTTGTGCAACTACAAGCACGGGATAGAACATTATGGGGGAGTTTTTATCCAAAGCTGTATTTCACCTGGATACATCAAATACTCATTCTCCCTGCAAAACAGAGTTTTTGTAAGGTCTATTATATGAGATAAGAAAAAGCATGAGACATCCAAGGGTGTGACTTGGGAGAGCCTATCCTTTTCACAAACTGGGAGATAAGAGGGGAATCTGGAATAATGTATAAGTGGGTTTGGCACATTATACACAAACTGAGTAAGTGGAAGGGGCAGAAAGCAAGGCAAGAAGTAAAACTGGCTAAAAGAAGCCTTGTGGGGAGTCAGACCTAGTGCTGAGCCAAGAAAAGCAATTGTGTGGCTGATTGGTACATGCAGTCCATGGGCTTCATAATTATTCTGCCCCTGCTCCTTTTGGTCCTTTATTCTTTAATAGTAAAACATTTCTTTCCTTTTGGCATATCTAGATAGGTGTTGGGGAGATGGCTCAATCAAAATGTTGTCCCAGGTAAAACTTGACAGGCATTATGGCCATCTGTAATCCTAATACTCAGGAGGCAGAGATGAAGGATTTAATGGGAGCAAGCCAAGTAGCAATACCTGTTGTTGTCAGTGAGCTCAGAATTCACCATGCAATCCTACCTTAGTAATGAAGTAGAGAACTTCAAGGAAGACACCCAGTGCCAGCTTTGGGCCTCCACATCCATACATGCACATGCATGTGCACTTAAACACACACACACACACACACACACACACACACACACACATTCCCACACATGTGAACAGGCATACACACATACATACAAAAATTAAAAATTAATTGCCTATACTCTCATGTTGTTTTAGTTACTTTTTGATTGTGATACAATCCCATGACGAAAGGCTACTCATGAAAGAATTTAAATTGGCTTATGATTCCAGAGGGCCAGATGTCCGTAATGGCAGGAAAGGAATGGCTGTGGAGGCAGGAGGTTGAGAGATCACATCACAACTGCACACATGAAGCAAAGACAGTAAACTGGAAGTAAGGAGATACTATATGCTCCGAAAGTCTCCCCAACACCATCTGTGACATACTTTCCCCTGCAAGGCTTCTATCTCAGAAGTTCCTTAACCTCCCCAGGCAGAGCCACCCAGTGGGGATCAAGAATTTAATCATGTGAGCCTATGGGGGGCATTTCTTATCCAAATCACCACACTTGTCATGCATTCTAATTACATATACTTGTACTTATTATAGATCAACTATTCAAAAATGTCTAGTCTTAGAGTGATGGGGTCTTTTAGTTTTGCTATTTCTGAAGAGAGGTTTGGGCATCTTCAGCCTGTAGTGTCTGAGACAAAATAGACAGCATTATACATTGTTCAACAAGGAAAAATAAAGCCACTAGTCATTACTACACAAGAATGAGTGGTTGCTGAGAGATAGGCTCTGGTAAAGGACTTAGGAAATCCATCTGGGTGACAGTGAAGAAACAGAGACCTGGGAAAATGAAGTTGCTGCAGTCTCAATGACACAAGTAGTTCAGTTATTTAGACTTTCCTGATTGCTTTGCCAAATTTCAATACATGGCAAACCTTTCTGTAATAGTACTTTCTCGTTGGCACCTCCAGCCTGCAAATAACTACATGGAGACTTACTATTAATTATGAAAGCTTGGCATTAGCTTAGGCTTTTTTCTATCTAGCTCTTTTAACTTAAATGAATCTGTTTCTACTAATCTACATTCTATCATGTGGCTCGATTTCCTCTCCTCTGTTCTGTATGCCCCACTGGCATCACCCTGCCTCTCCACTCTTCAGAGTTTTCTCTCTCCCTCCCTAGAAGTTCTGCCTAAACTCTTCCTGCCTAGCTATTGGTCATATAGCTCTTTATTAAACCAATTAGAAGACGCCTTGGTAAAGACACATCTTCACAGTGTAAACAAATATTCCACAATACCTTTCTCAATCAGGCACCAACCTGAGTTTTGCAAATATGTAGGAAAACTCAGAGAGAAACTTGGTGTGTAAATGTTTGGAGCCTCTGGTGAATTTAACTTTGAGGAAAAAAGAACAGTACATAAATTCTCTGTCTGTTTGCCTGCTTGTTTTATAGAGGGTGAAAATCAATCCAAAACAATAGGCAAATAGGTGGTGCAAATTAATTTAAGCCTTAAGAATTAAGATACAAAAGATACACATCCATGCAAATGAAAAGCAAACTATTTTTAATTGGCATTAAAAATATAAAGAAACAAAACAATGTATGAAAAAAAAACAAAAAAACAAAAAATAAATAAATAAATAAAAATATAAAGAACAAGTGAAATTGCTGGGCAGATTTTGACAGAAATTCGAAGATATCTCTTAGGATCTACAAAAGTCTAAGACCTGTATTCAAGGAAATTCAGGAATATTCTATATGTTCTTTCATATTCTATTTAAGAATATAAAAATTATAATGCATTATTTGAAAAATCAGGTAGAAGCAAACATTTTAAGAAGAATCTTTTTAGGGAAGGAAAACGAGGATTTTGCTATATTTCTAGATTTTCTGCACTAGACATGAAAAACTAAGATTAAAACAAAAAGATATTTAAAGAAGATGTTCCCTTGTCCTTAAAACAGTTCTGTGCAGTAAGTAGGTGCTTGTCTTTTCATGCATCTTTGTACCATGGATCACGCACTGTACGTTTCTACTGGAATCGCCACACCCCATCAGTTGGCAATAATCCCTTTATGGTCTTAGGTTAAGGATTTATTTTCTTCAAATGTATTACATTACAGTTTTGGAATTCAAATTCTCATAAGGTGAGAATATACCTAAATTCCCTTAAATACAGGTCTTAGACTTTTGTAGATGCTGAGATATCTTTGAATTTCTGTCAAAATCCCCCCAGCAATTTCACTTGTTCACATTTTTAATACCAATTAAAAATACCTTGGTTTTTATTTATGTGGCTGTGTACACACGCCATGCACGAGCAGGTGCCTATGATGGCCAGAAGAGGACATCAGACCTGCTGCAGCCGGAGTTATAGGCAGTTGTGAGCCTCCGGGAACTGAACTTGGATCCTCTAGAAAAGCAGTGAGCATCATCAGTGCTGAGCCATCTGTCCAGGTCCCCAATATCATTTTTGTTTGCTGTCTATATTTTCTATACCAGATGATCTACCTATGTATTTGGTTTTCAAGACTTAAAATAGTTTACTTGGTAAGAGGTTTGTTCACTTCTTATTTTATAGTTACAAATGTGTATGCTTATAAAAACTTAAAATTCTAGTGTTCAGCTGTATTTCAGTAGCATTTTATTAGCTCCCTTTCCCGATTCTCATGTGACAGCACATTGCTGAAATCCCCATACTTTTGAGGCAGAAGCAGGAGGATCATGAGTTCTAGGCCAGCTTAGGCTATATAACAAGGTTCTATTTTAAGGCAAACCAAAAGCAAGCACACAACTTTATCTCCCAAATTTGTTTTCAACTCAAATCAAGATTTCAGTTAATATTCTTATCTTTCTTCAGACTCCACTGGGAGACTTTATTCGATGTTAATAAAAATGAACAGCTCTATTTATTTTCCAGGTTTTTAATCCCATTTGATGTTTCATATTCTTTAATTTTTTTCATATCTTTCAATCAGAGTGCTATTTTTCTGGTCTCTTTCCAATAGTCCATTACAGATATGTTGTCTTGCATCTCTTCTGTATGGGACAAGGTTTAAAAGAAATAATAATAAATTTTTAAAAAGGCAAAAATGCCATGTGGGCTTGTGCGTGCGGCTCTTTCTCTGTAAACAATTGAGAAGCTCCTGAATCCTTATAGACATTCTGCATTCACTGCCATTTGACTTCCATAACCTTGTGAGAGAGATGTGTCCTAGTTCCCATTTAGTGATGCGGTGACATCTGACCTGTATCTTTATCGTGTAAGAGAAACCCACTCATCACAGGGGGCAAAAGCACTTTAAAGCAGTAGTTTGGTTAGCAGAATACTTTGAAATATTTGATAGGCGAAGTGAAGTCTCTGCATTACAGGCTCATAGACTTCAAGGCAAACACTTGCAAAATTTATTTTTATCGGATAAATAAAAGGATAGAGATTTATACATTAATGGAGTGCCATGTAAGGTTTCAACGCCTTCACTGGATAGAAGGCAGACAGTTTTAGACTGATAAAATAGTTTTCACTTAGTGAAGAAGCCACTGAGAAAAGGAAGTTCTACGTTCAGTCTGTTTTCTTGGGTGTAGCAGTGACTTAAGACAGGGTTGAACTTAATGATGAACAAAAGCTCATTTTCAGCGCGCTTAAAGATTAGCCGTAACTAAAGATTGTGTTTGTGGGCGTTCAGAACAAAAATAGCACTTGTAAAGAGGCCTGAAATCTACTTGAGATAGTCATGGTTTAGGTCTTAAAGGGTCAAGAAGTCCTGTAAAGGAGAGATGTCTCTGTGGTGCTCGTCTATTTAGTATCGTTTGTTATTGTTGATAATTAAGAAGTGAACTAAAACACAGTTTAATTTAGCCCCCTGACTCATATTCCTTCCTCACATATTTTTCCTCTCTCCAAGGAGAGTCAGGCCCCTAAAACATGTGTCTGAGGTAGGTGCCTAGTAGGTGTTTCTTGACTGACATGAACGGTTTTAAGAGTGATGTGTTGGAAATACTCTAAACTCTTGGGAGAGACGTAGAAGAGCAGTGGGAATCCTCAGAGGCCTAGATCAAGATGGCGGCCATCATCCCCACCCAATCTGCTTTAGAAGGAAAGAGCCTGATTGAGTTTTAGTTATTGATTGTGGGGTGGGAACAGTACACACACACACACGCACGCACACACACCCACACACACACATGCACACACACTTAAGTATATGAGAGGATGTGTAACAATCTGAGAGTTGTTAATGGAGACAAGAGGACCTGATATCTCATGCCAGGGACAAGTGGTCATTAAGTTGTGGCTCCAACACAGTACAATACTTCCGCTACAACAGAAGGTGATAAAAAAAAATTCTTGAGAAAATGTTTGGAAACCTTCATTTCTAGAACATTATCATTGTAACCATGATGACCCTCTCTAATGCAGAAGAAAAAATGAGTGTGTTATAACATTTTGTAAGCACTAAATCCGAGTCTTGTCTGTTTCTAAGTATGGAGTCTGCCAGACTTTTACATTGTGTCAGAGTTGGAGGGAAAATGCCAGGAGCCTAAAGAGAGGTCTCTTCCCAGTTTTTGTTGGCCCTGAAAGAATCTAAAGCTATATCCTCACAGATCCTGGAGCTTCAATGATGGAGAATTTAGAGTGTCGGAAACTATCAGACCATTGAGCCCATTGGCAGGATACTAGGCCTAGAGAATGGATTGTAGCAAATGTTGATTGATTTTGACAAAGACAATGGAGGCAGCTCATGGCCTCCTGTAGCGAGGGATGGTTCCTTAGCAACTGAGGAGGCTCTGGAGGAAGTTATTCCCCAACACTGGAGGGTTAGTATCTGTGGTGGTTTCCTGTGGCAAACTGTGAGCTCAAGCCTTGATTAAGTCAGAGACACCACAAGTGACAAGTGACATGCTCCTGCCTCCCAAACAGAGTCTGTTCCTCTGAGGGAGGACAGGAGGCTGCCCAGGAAGAGAGTCCACACCCCATCAAGTACCTTCCACACTCACCAGATCCAGCCACTAAATCCACGGCCAAGGCTGAGCCTGTTGGGGGTGCACATGAGCCAGGTGAGATGGGGAGGGGAAGGAGAAAGATCCGCGTGTAATTGAGTTGGAAATTCATTTTATAGGATGAAAATGATGGCGTTTTCAAAAGCAGCCGAGAATATGTTAAACCCCAAATAACTGGAAGTTAAGACCAAGATTTCAATTTCCAGGAGGTTTGTCAATATAGCATAAATGGAATGAGCTGTAATGAAAACACTCCATAAGCAGGTTGGCAGGGTGTCAGGGCGAATTAGAACAAGCGCTCAGGTTGCTTACGCCACGGCTTAGGAAAGGCATGAAGCGGGTGCTTGTTTCAGCTCCACAACAGGGCCTAGCTATGTCAATTTGCTTAAAAGATAAAATATTAGTCAAAATCTACACTTAAGTCCAGCATGAGTGGTTCAAAACCGCATTGGAACGCATTCTTGGGATGACTTTCCGTTGGCAGGCAGATCACTTTTATCTACTGACACCTCTGTGTCCTCATCCAGTAATGTGGATATAGTTATACTTCGTTCAGACATAAATAACGATTGTGAATAATTTATCCTAAAGAACTATTGAAATCTTTATCAAGTACTCCACAAATACTACCAGTGTTGACATAGATGGAACATTCTTTGCCTTTCTGTGGATTTGAGATGATAGTTTTGGTCACGGGAAAAATCACTTCTCTCTTTTGCTCCAGTGAGAGGTGCCAAGGCCAGGACGGCTTGTGTTTAGGGTAACACCATGTAATTGTACCAATGGCCAAAATCTTGCTGAGACACTTAGAAAAGTATACAATATTAGGCGGTAGGTCCTTGCCATAACATGGTCACGTGACAGAACTCCTTGACTCCCCATGGGAGGCCTCATCCTCTCTGAGGAGCAGATGGGGGTGCTGGGTGGAGTAGGGGATGATGGGGGGGAGATGGAGGAGAGGGAGGAAGGACTGGGATCAGTATGCAAAAATAAAAACAAAGTATATTTAAAAATGTTTTTGCTAGCAAAGTGACATTTCTAAGGGGAGATCATTATTTAAATTAAGCCTTGTTTGTTTATAATTCTAGATGAAGATGAGAAAGCCAAAGTGGTTCTTTGTTTGAATAGCTTTCCTTACTTTCTCTTGTTTGACGCGTGTTGTGTTCCATTTTGTGTTAGTTTGTTTTCACTTTGTGCCTAGTTTTGTGTGTGGCGGGGGAGGGTGCCAGCGGAAACTGGAGGAGAAGTCAACTGTCTCTTCACCTTCCACTTCATAGTTTGAAATAGGGTCTGTGGTTGTCTGAACGAAAATAGATTCACATATTTGAATTCATGCTCCCTGGTTGGCTGTACTGCTTGGGAAGAATTAGGAGGTGTGACCCTGCTGGAGAAATTATATAATGGGAGGGGGGGCATGTTTGAGGGTTTTTATTTGTGTTTGCTTTTGTGGTTTTTCCAGACAGGGTTTCTTTGTAGCTTTGTAGCTTTGGAGCCTGTCCTGGGAACTAGCTCTTGTAGACCAGGCTGGCCTCAAACTCACAGAGATCCGCCTGCCTCTGCCTCCCGAGAGCTGGGATTAAAGGTGTGCGCCACCACCGCTGGTTCATGTTTGAGTTTTCAGAAGTTATGCGCTGTGCCCATTGTACTCTCTGCTTCCTGCCTGTTGGAGATGTGATTGCTCAGCTGCTGTTCCAGCTGTTTGCCATCTACTCCCTCTCCAAATACATTCTCCTCCTATAAGTTACCTTGGTCACGGCGTTTTAACCACAGCAATGGAAAAGTAAGTAATACATGATTTCACACTGAATCTGGCGTTTGTCAAGAGAGTCTGGCCAACAAGTTTCTGTGCCCTTCTTTCTTAGCTCCAGGCCTGGGTTATAGGCACACATGAGAACACCCATCTTTCTTGAGATGCTGGGGGTTTGAACTCAAACCCTCTAGCTTGTGGACAAGTGCTTTTCATTCTGAACCATCTCCTGTACCTAAAAGTCTATTTTAATTTAGTTCTGTGTACATGGAATTCTGCCAAGACTGGGAAGACTGAAAGTTATTTAAGCTCTAACTATTTCTTCCTAAAGCTCTAGTTTTTCCCCAAGTCAGTATGGCAGTGATTTTTCTTTTTTTACTTCTCTTCCTTATGGATAAGCAGCCCAGAACCCAGGAGTTGCTCCAGCTCAACTTCTTTTTTCTCCCCTAAAGTCAACTGGCTATGGTGTAAAAATGGACATTCTCCATTTTCCATCAACAATAAAACAACCTCCCTAGGTTCCAGTAAGGTCTAATCAGAGTCTAAGGTCTGACTGGGTGTACCTGAGTGGTACAGTGCAAAATAGTGAGAATTAGGAATATTCTTCACCATGATATTCTCAAAAGATTAATGCTAATAGAATAGTTTGTGTTCTGAATGTCTGATTCTATCATCTCCAGTGTTATATCATCACTGTCAGCAATAATAACAACAATACATACACACATACACATGTACACACATGCACATGCCTGCACACACATTTTTATGCCTTGAAGAAAAATTCTTTAGTAAATATGCACAGGTACCGTATATAAAGCAAAAAAAAAATCATTGGAAATGAAATGTAAATAAATGTTCTGGCAAAGAGTTTGAAGTAGAAGACAAAAGAATGACTATTTTTACTAAAAACATGAAACAAAGAGCTGAAGAAAGTGGGTGTTGAGTTGACGTTCACCCGAGAAGCCAATCTATTCCATTAATTGCTTTTAATTCCTTTTTGTGCCGTATAAGCTGATTATACAATCTCTTAGGATTCCCATTATGCTCATTTGTGCTTGGAAGTTCCTTCATTTCAATTTCAGACAAGAATTGTACTTTGCTAGAACTCTAAAATGCTGAAATTTCATTTCCAATCAGTTCTATTCATTTCCTTTATGGAAGAGTGATTACACAAAATTGATATACTGAGATGATGTTGGTCATCTTTGGACAAGACTATCCATAGCCAACTTGTATCTGAAATATTCTAAAGTACACATGTACCCCTTCCTGTCTAATACAGAGAGCTCCATAGCTGAGAAAACCCAGTCATCTACCTTCGAAGATCAGAGTGGGACCAGCAAGAAGACTCAATGGGCGAAAGTGCCTGTCGTGCATCCCTGATGATGTGAGTTTGATCCTTAGAACCTGCAATAAGCTGGGTGGCTTTCAACTATAATCTCAGTACTTCTATAGCAGGATGGGAGCTTGAGAAAGGACAATCACCAGGAAGCTAACAGACTAGCTAGCCTGGAATAAGCCCAGAATATGAAACAAGAGAGACCCTGCCTCACCAAGGTGCCAGGAGAAAGCCAGAGTTTTGGACTTGCCCAGGGTCATTCAGGAAGTGGCAGTCATGGATTTTGTTCAAGTCTCTCTTACTCAGAATACCATGTTCTTTTGAGTACAATAAAAGGCATGAAGTCAGTGGGTTCCTCTTGACAGTTGTGACAGGCAATGGTAATTGTCACTTTGACTTGAATGCTGTGTCTGATGACTTGATCTAAGTAGTCAAGATGTTGCTATGAAAGTCTTTGTGGATATAATTAGCATATACATTTATAATCCATTCATGTCAAGTAATTACTCTATATTGTGTATAATCCTCATCTCATTGGCTAAAGGTTGTCTTAAAAGCAAAGAGTAGGGTTTTCCCAGAAAGGACAGAATATTGCTGAAGACCTTGACAGAGAAATCTTGGTGAAGTTTCCAGTAGCATGCCCTTCACTTTCTAGACTTCTCAGCCTGAAGCAGGTGAACCAGTTCCTTCAAGTTGCCATCTCCCACAACAGTAATGTTTACTTCTCTATCTGTCCCCACGTCCAAGGCCTCACCCTTCACCTTGTACATAATATGCATATTTTATACATCAAATATTAATATACATATTTGATTTGACATAAACATAAAATATCAGCCTTTTTATTCTTTCTCTCATGATGTTTATAAGCAATACTGCGAGCTGAGTGAGACAGAGAGCCAGAGGCCATAGAGAATGTGGGAAAAGCCCAAATGGAATCTTGTTCTTTCCTCCCTCAGAAGGCCATTTTCTAGAAAGTAATACAAAGTTCATGATGAACCCCAGAAAGATGCTTTTTCTCTCAAAAGTTTCATGAGAAGTTCTGCTCGCTTTACTTTTATTCAAGTGAAAAGAGTTAATGAATCCTTCAAAAGAGTTCATGTCAAAATGCCCTGTGCCATAAGTTTTAAATGCAAACTGACTTTGATAACAGAAGACAGTGAAAGAGCATTTATTTGGAAAGGCATGAGACTTTTTTTTTTTTTATTCCCGTGGCATCTGATTATGATTCAGTGCAGGGGTCACGTCTGGAAAGAGGACTGGCCTGCTCAAATATGACTCACACTTGCCATCTCCTGTCATTCTTTCCTGAATTCACAGAACCCACTCAGACGACGGAGCATTGTTCGGCGCCGCATGGAGGATAGCTGAATGATCAGTTTGGATTCCCACTGCAACCATGCTGACATTTGCTAAAATGCCCAAACCCGATGGGATAACTACTTCACAGTTGGCTGAACTCTGAGGGAAGGAGTTTGACAGGCTGATAAGGGGGAAGGCTGGTCTACTCCTCGGCTTTCAAAGGCTGTAAGAACTTGTCAACTCTATCTTCATTCCCAAACAAACCTGAATTCCCACCTCCTCCCCCCACCCCCAGCAGAGTCTCGTTTTCCGCCACAGCTCTACTTTCACCGCACTGATATTACAGGCATGAAGAGATAAGTCGGATGATTTGCAGCTACAACTATAAAAGATTTTTCAGAGAGACAATGGGGGATGGAGGCTTGGTGGGTTGCAGAAGTCTTTTTCTTTCAGCGAGCTATAAAATCTGAAGTGGAGGCACAATGGCTTAATGAGTTTCCATCTCTGTACTGTGACAAATCTACAATTTGGCCATTGTGAAAGCAATGATATGTTTCGTTAATTTCATATGTTCATTTAATAGAGTATTTGGAAGGCAGGCATTTTTGCTTTAGAAATTAGAGCAAGGGAAAGATGATAAAAAGCTTCAAGTTGGTGCTCAGCACTTCGTGAAATACATTAATAACATTCACCTTTTTAGACATGAAGACAAATCTCAAAGCTATGTTTTATCCTCCCAGTCAAAATCTTAGTAATAGAAGAGGAGAAATCTTCACTCCTCTGTCTCCCCAGAATCTATACTCTGCCCCCCACACATTGTACTTGCTTTTTCAATGTTTTTTAATTTATTTTTATTTGTATTATTTTGTGTGTATGGGTATTTTGTTTGCATGTATGTCTATAAACTATGAGCATGCAGGGCCCACTGAGGCCAAAGGATGACATTGAATCCCCTGGAACTAAAGGTATAGACAACTATAAGCTGTCATGTGGGTGCTGGGAATTGAACCTTGGACCTCTGGAAGAACAGCAAGTACTCTTAACCATTGAGCCATCTCTCCAGCTCTTGCACTATACTTTTTTATTAGTACAGTTGCTTGTGAAAATGGACATCCTGTGACCCTCATCATGGCATGTTCCTTATGCTGTGATACCCTCTGTGCTGTTCCTAAATCCCCTGTGAGGCTAACTCTTCAGAGTCAAGCCACAGAAACCCTGTGCTCTTACCTTCCCTTCCAACCATCCTCAATTTGGACTTCCTTGGGTTGATAAAAGCTGACCCCAGACAAGGACTTGAAAAGTACAAGTCCTGTACTAGCAACAGGATCAAGGAAGCATGGGATGTGAGCACTTTCAACACTCACTGCTTGCAAATCAACTGAAGCTTCTAGAGAAAGACTTCAGTGGCAAAAGAGCATGCATGAGCCTAGGGAGAGCTGCAATGGTCTGGGTATTGCAAATGTGGCTGCAGTGGTGCCACAGCACACTTGTCCTTTCAGTTACTCCTTCAACAATGTGTTTATCTCAGGTGTGAAGTGACACTGTCTGCAATGCACACGGCAGATTCGTCAAACCACTCATTGAACGTATCCATCCACCATATTCCTCCTTTGCGTGTTGAAGCTTGATGGTGGGAGTCTTACTCTGTAGAAGACATCCTTGGCTGGTCCTAGGATTCTGTCACAGAGGAGTCTATGGATCCAGTTTGAAATTTGATGGGAATAGACATGTTTACTGAACAAAGAAAAAAAAAGTCTTACTTTCCTTAATGAAGTTTCTATCTCAGTGTTGTCAACAAGAAAAAAAAAGTGAGGTGAGGAGTATTGAGAGGAGGTTCACAAGAGAGCAGACGAAGTCTGTGAGCCAGATGTGGTGGTATACACCTGGAGTCCCAGAACTTGGGAAGCTGAGGCAGGAAAGTCTCACGCTTGTGCTGCATAGTGAGATCTTGTCTCAAAAAAGGGAGAAAAAAAAAGAGGGAGGGAGGGAGGGAAGGACGAAATGAATGTAAGCTGTAAGATAAATATCAAGAGCCACTGTAGTTTCCTGGAGTGAGGAGGTTGGGCTTAGTAGGCCACCTGTTGTTTTGGCAGACTCCCTCACACAAGTAGAGGAAGAAAGGATGCTTTAGCAGCCCTGGTCTTGACTGACTTCTTTGCCAGGGATCAAGCTGGGGACTTAGACATCTATGGCAGCATTTGAGTTGGTGGGAAATGTTCTGTGACATCCACTCTCTGCTGCAATCTCCTTTTGTTTATTCCCCTGAAACTACTAGCCCCGCCCCGAGGAAATGTGGGTTGTGTGACCACATTTCCCATCTACCTCATCACCAAGGAGTGAGGTTGTTGACATGAGGGAGACCGAACCATGAAGAACTGAGAGGTCTGGAAAGATACTGTAATAACATACGACTACACAAAAGAACTTCATTCTTTAGCTAGGTTTTCAAGGTCTTACCCTGCAGTTACGAATGGACTGTGTGAAACGTTCTTGCCCCTCGTGCTCACAGGCATAAAATGTTTACAGTTATTCCTCACCAAATACCTGCCTTTTCAGGTATGAGTTTCTTGTTCAGAGAACGATGCGTTTTCTCACTCCATTGGACCCCTATGGAACTCTTCCCGGTAGACCAGAAGGCTATCCTAGACTTCCAGGAACCCAAATTCCTTGTAGATAATGAAAGAATTACTTAAATGGGGACTATGTGGTCCAGTGTCTGTGTCCATGTGTGTACCTTATGTGTAAGCTCATGCGCACATATGTGCATGAATGAAAGAGTAAATACAGTTTCTCAGAATGCCACAAGTGGGGGAACAGCTGTTTGTCTCTGACATGAAGTGAATGTAAATTGATTTGAAGTTTCTTCTGGCACAAGAATAAGAAAAGCTGAAGCTTCTCACTTATATTTAACTTACTTTTAGTTTTCTTCTCTATCATTCCTCAGGTTTCTGGAGCTTGACCCAGAGCTGACCTTTAGATAGACGTGAAGGTAAACAGAGACCTGAAACTCTATCTGTATGTTCTTTTGTCTTGGGGACTGTAAATCGGGGCATTAGGTGAATAACACAGCTTGGCTTTGTGTCATGAAAAGCAATTTGGGCTGCGGTAAGGGCAGGATTTATGAAGCTGTCTGGCCAGGCTTGGGCAGGATGCCAGCTTCCACCTGCTTTGCAGTTGGGGCCGTATGCAGTTGTCACACTGCTGAAGTAGCTAAATTCCTTTCGCTGGATAGAGGCACCTCTGGACCCACCAAACCCCAAACAGTAGGAGTGGAAGGGGCGGCAGCAGGGTGATGTGTGTTTCTGTGTGTGTGTGAGTGCATATGCGTGTGTGTTTGTACATGTGTGAATTGCCACAAAGGAAAGCAGTCAGCTTTTAGGAAACAAATTCAGTGCGGACTCCTCCTTGTTAAACCTTAAAAAAAAAAATAAAGTGACCTTGAATTGGCTCAGTGAGCAAAGGCTCCTGCCTCTAGTCAAGATGACCTGAGTTTAATCCCTTGGACCCACATGGTGGAAGGAAAGAACCAATTCCTGCAAGTTGCCTTCTGACCTTCACACATATGCCATGGCATATAGTCCCCCTACAAATGAATAAATAAAACGTGTTATGTTTTTAAGTGTAGCTGTATGTATAAAACATTGTAACTAAGTTTTTTTCTTTTTCATGGTAATCCATGAACATTTTTTTCCAGAAAGGATGGATTATGTCATACATAGCAAGCTAGAGATATAGAATTTGTTATCCAGGGACCCCTGTGAAACTGAAAGGAGGTAGGCTGGGACAACTGGCAATGTTGACAGTAACTCTAATCGTGGGCAATTTACAGACACACAATGCGCCAACTAAATGACTGTCGTGTTACAAGGCTGCCTTCCTAAGAAATGACGGAAAGGATACTCTCTTTTCGATCATGCTGGGCGACCTCCATGAAGCAGATGGCCCAACTGTCACCATGCCAGAGCACAATGCACAGTGTCCACAGTAAAATCGCTCTGCCGCCTGTCTTCACAACCCTGTCTCCGCCTGAGAAAAAGGACCGGAACCCAGCAAACCTTGCTCTCCTCCGGAACGGTTCTTGGATAACACAGAGTCTCGTGAGCAATAGCTCAGCATCAGACCCATTAGGATTGAAGACAAGACAGACTGCAGGTGGAAAATAACCATTTTCTTCTCAATGCTAATAAACTTTGGTATAGGCACGTCCTTCTGTAGCAAGTCCATGTTGTTTTTCAGCTTTCTTGCCTCTTTTCCATCCTGGTTATGCTACAGCACTGCCCCCCCACTCCCCCTGACTTTCCTGTAGATACAGCTGTAACAGGTTACCAAAATCATGACAGCTAAAAACCATAGATTGTGTGTGTGTGTGTGTGTGTGTGTGTGTGTGTGATAGGACGAGGAGCCAGAAATTCTAAATCAAGGTGTCAACAAGGTTTTGCTTTCTCTAAAAACTATAAGGGCAAAGCCTTCCTTTTCCTTGCCTCTGACAATTTACTGTACCTCCAAACATACTTTCAATAGTGGCAACATAACTTGCTACCCATGGTCTTTTCCTTTCTTTCTTTCCTTACTTTTCTTTTCTTTCTTCTTTTTGTTTTGTTTTTTTGAGACAGGGTTTCTCTGTGTAACAGTCCTGACTGTCCTGGAACTTACTCTATAGACCAGGCTGGCCTCAAACTCACAGAGATCCACCTGCCTCTGTCTCCTGAGTACTGGGATTAAAGATGTGCACCACCACTGCCCAGTCCCATGGTCTTTTTTTCTAGGTTTTAATGTCATCTTCTCTTTTATAAGGATGGGAGTCATAGGACTTGAAGCTTACCCTAAAGTCTAGGAAGCACATGTCTTGTGATTACTGACTGAGTATATTTTCAAAGATCTTCCAAATAAAATCTGGGTGCGATGAATTCTGTGGGGACAATGGTCATCTCTCAACAGCTGCGAAACTATGACAACTATATTCTTTAAAAATGGCCATTTTACTCCTGCTGTTTATACTCACCTCCAGGTGATGGCTGCCATGGGCTTCAACATCCTTTTTTCTCTCTTCAGCGCTATGGTGGTCTGTTCCTTCCTGCCTTTCAGCAAATAAACCCACTAAACCTTGACACATGAACTTGTAGATGATTTTCAGTCCCTCTATTTAGTTCATCTTCCTAGGTTTCTGGATTTGCATGCACATACAAATTAATAGATCCAGATACCAAGTGCGGAAACACCAATATTCCTTGGACCTAGCCTTATTAAAGGCTTACCCACCAGTGAGAACAGAGAGGACATTTGAGCCAGAATTTTAATCTTTAGCTATATTAATAACCAAAGTACCTTCCATGCCTAGAAGACCAGACCCAACTAAAGAAGAATTTTTTTTTAAAAAAGATTGAATCATTGGCTACAATAATAAAGAAGTTTAGGCCTAGTAATGGCTGGTTTAATTTGCTTCTTAAAAGTGCTACCAGAAATAGAAATTCCTGGGGCTGGAGATGTGGCTCATGAAGAGCTTGCTGTTCCTGCAGAGGACCAAAGTTCAGGAAGCTCACAACTGCCTATAACTTCAGCACTAGGGTTCCCAGAGCTTTCTTTTGGCCTCTGAAGGAACCCACACTCATGTGCACATAGCACACACATGCACATAAATACAAATAAAATAAAATCTTTTAAAAAATATGACTTCTGTTCTCTTGCCTTGAGCTTCCCTAGTTGTGACTTAACTCTCTGAGAATGGCCATGGACTCTTCCAGATTTCCACCCTTCCTCTTAGTTAAGGCCCACAGCAAGCATGTGCCTCTTTCCCAGCAGATCCAGTCTAGTGCTAAGCTTCTGTCACTCCAGCAGGGGATAAAATCCTCTCAAAGCATAGGCCTTCATCATTTACCCAACCTCCAGCCGTGTGGTGGGATCGGCAACATCCACCAAATTATGTAGCCTGAGAGTAAAAGAGAGGTTTTTCTTTGTTGGAAATCCTTGACGATGCTAGATGGAAAGGGAGAATAAACATATAACAAACATTCATTCAACTTTCTGGATAGAAGCAGGAGCCTTTCTAGACAGCTGATAGAGCCATGTCCACCTCCAGAACTTTACAGAAATACAAAATGTCTGCTGTGGGTCCACATACACTATAATCATGTCTTTCATTTACTCATGCCACAGGAGTCTTATTTTTCCACAACTAAACAGTCAGCTAAGGATGCCATAGCAAACTACCACAGGCTGGTAGCTTAAACAACATTGGTAACTAGAAGTCTGAGATCAAAGTGCTGGCCATTCTAGTTTCTGGTGAGTTTCTCTCTCCTTCTTCTAATTTTCACCTTCTCACTCTGTCCCATTGTGGCATTCACTCTGTGATCGTAGAAAAAAAGAGATAGAGAGCTGGAGATGGAGAAGGAAAGAAAGGACAGAGTGAAGAAGGAGAGAAACAGGGATAGAAAAGGAAGAGACCTGCTTCTCTTTTGCGTCTCATAAGGACACCAATCACACCGGATTGGGTCTCGCCCTCTGACTGTGATCGCCTGCATAGAGTCTCTGTCTACAGCTCAGTCCCATTGGTTAATGAAACTTCGGCATATTAATTTGCTCAGTACACGATTCTGCTCATAACAAAGGGGCCACGGTTCCCTCTTCCTTTTCCTTCGCATGTTGCCTATTTGCCACAGTCGGGGAGAGGTGCGGCCTGACACTGATTAACTCTGGCATGCTGTGCAGCTTCAGATATTTTTTCAAGCACAAGATCTAAAATGTTTTCCAGTTTCCAATCCATGAGCTCTCAGAGGTCAGATCCTGATCCCAAACAAAGCCAGAATCCTATTAGTCTTCCCCGATCAATTAACCCTACAATTTCTTGCCATTTAATTGCCAGGTGTTTTTTCCTTAGGTCAGCAGGCCAGCATCTAGACTGCTGCCCCCAAAGAATATTCCCAGCCACGAATGACATGCACGCACATACACTCATGCAAATAGTTTATGGTGCTCTGCATAATTATATCCTTAAGTACATACTGATGTGAGCACTAAGCACGATTTATGGATACAGTCTCTATCACAGTACTTTGTTATTGGAATTCCTTTCTCCCATAAGCCAACATCAGTATAGAAAAGACCAACTAAATACATGTGATTCCTATTAAGTGTAACACGAAATATGACCCTTAAAAGCAAATTGGTTACTAATTCCCAGGGCTGAGTTTGTTCAAATCCCATTTAAACTAAGTTATTTGTTCAAAGGAAACATTTAGAAGTCAAAATTTAAGGTTAAGAAAAATAGAAAAGCTTAGTTGTTGTGTGCCGAGCAAAATCCTTTCTGACTCTTCCTCTGGCTCCAGTGTCAACCTCTTCCATTATTTGTGATGTCACCATTAGTTAAATTCCACACGTACCAGCATCCCAGTACTGCAAACTGCTGGACCCGCCGTTTTGCCAATTTGACTTTCAAATTTTACTGTAGAATTAATTTGCTGAGTATCAAAGTGCCTCATTGTTCCTATGGTACAATTAGAAAAGAGTTTTCAAGGAAGAATGAATAGCCTGGATGTCACAGTTGCATCTCAAAGGTTTCTATTTAGCACAAGGGAAATCGTCAGCTTACCAGTTTAGTTCTCGGTGGTGCTGGTAGAACTTGATGTGTCAGTCTTGGTGTTACCTTCTCACTGGATCCTTGACTACATCAATACCTCCATCACGGTGAAGATTAAAGCTTGGGTATAGTGTGGCTTGCTATTTGTGCTGGAAACTTAGTCTCACAGGCATTTTTTTGGAAGAAATACAAACAAGAAATGCAGATGGTGGAGCACAAAATGAAGACTGTGTTCAGATTCTTCTGTGAAACGCACATTGAGATGGTGTCTAAGGAAAGCACAATTGAAAGTTGATATTGATTAACCTAGTTTTCCGACAAGTTTGGAAGTATATTTTTGCTTAACACTGCAGAAAGCAACATGAATTTAGAAGAACCACCAGCTCTGGGATCGGACTCCTGTATTATTCAGGAGCATTACCAGTAGAAAAGTAGAGCTAAGGAGTAATTATTGCATCCTTGCTTCATAGGGACACTTCTTTATTTGTTTCCTCTCCCCCACCCCAACCCGAAATGAAGAAGATAACATTTTGAATGCAACACTTGACAGCTTCTATTATGGTTTCTGTCACCTTTTCCTATATTTCCTAACTGTGCAGACTCCAGAAAAGGGCAAGGAATTAATCAGGTTGCCAAAAGAGTTGGGTTACACAGCAGGCGGAAAGCACTTCAGCTACGCTATTTGCTCAGTTTCTGTGGGGAGTTGTGTGATAGCAGCCTTGAATTTAATATGCCTGGCCCTCTTCCACCTGGACGCAGTACAAACTCATTGCCTGCAGCTCCCTGCATCCAGAGTGGGAAATCAGTCATTATATTAAGAACGGATGGCAAATGATTCTGGTCCACATTTTTCAGATGGTATGTTTTTTAACCTGGAGCCATACCAAATTGGAAAATTCTGCAACTCTGCAAGCTGGGCATTAGAACTATACTGCCGTCTAAATCCATTTCTGGTTTGAGGAAGTTGACAAGATGCTTTTTCTTAGAATTTTCTTGGCTACTGTGCCTCTGACAGACATCTCTGAGTCGACCACATCATCACCTCCCTTTGGATGCTTTTTCTGTTTCCCAGGGTGTGGGAAGATGATGTCAGTTCAGTAGAACTGTCAGGATCTATGTAAATATTGACCTGAATTCTTGCTATGGACATATGTAAATGGAAAGACTATATTCAGGAAAAATGAGAGAAAATCTCTTGGAACTTGCAATGAAGAAGGGGGAAATGAGAAGCAACTGCTAGGAGCAAAGGATGCCAACTCGCTTGACTGTGTAAGAACACTGTCAATCAGAACAGCAGCGGGAGAGTCACGCGGAGTTCTAAATGAGAACACGCTTTCTATGTGTGACATCGATGACTAACATCCAGTACTCGTGAGGGTCTGGGCTCGGGCTTTGCCGAGAGAACGAAGAATTGCTAATTTAGAAAAGGAGTCTGTGGGTAGAAATTAAAATGAAGAGAGGGCTCATAGTCTATGGACTCAAAATTCAATTTCATGACACATTTTAAAAAGCACATGGATATGGAAAATTAAGTGTGTAAACATCCTTATCATTTGAGCTGTCTTAAATTACTTTAAAACCTGTAAATGTCCATCAGTAGAAAAATGCTTGCTAGTTATGGTAAACAGAGTGCCCCGTATGCAGAGAATTTGTAATAGGCCCTATTTATCTAGTATTAGTATTGTATAACCTTCTCTAGCATTTACTTAGAAAAGCTAACATAATGATTAATAATAATAATAAACAAATGCAAGTATTATGTGCAATGTAACCACTTTTAAAAATAAATTCTAGCTGGGTGGTGGTGGTGCACGTCTTTGATCCCAGCACTTGAGAAACAGAGGCAGATGAATCTCAGTAGTTTGAGGCCAACCTTGTTTACAAGGTTAGTTTTAGGACAGCCTGGACTGTTACACAGAGAAATCCTGTCTCAAAAATAATAAATAAATGAACAATCAAATAAATAAAAATTCTAGGCATATGGATATGTATTCTTTGTGTGTTGACGTGTGCTTTATGAAAACATATATGTGCAGTTGTAAATATCAAAGGATCAGGATAAAAAGGGCATGGGTACGTAGCAATGATATTTCCATCTACATCTCTGCACTTGAACTTCTTCAGACAGGCATGCATCAGGTTTGTAACAAAAAGAGCAATGAAAATAGAAGGAGGTAGAAGAGGATTGAAGTTTGGATCTGTAGTTTATAGCTAACTACTGTTTATGATTCTTCAAATTACTCGTAGAATATGTACAGGAATATATGTATCTTTATATATAGATATTCTACACAATTATAATTCATATAATTTCTAATATGTGCAAATCTAATAGAAATGTATGTATTAATAAATGTAGATAGATACACTGATTGGTTATGCAAGATAATCTGAGTACAGGAGTACCAGAATATAACATTTTTAGGTTAGATTGGCAGACAACCTCAGACAAAACATTATTAACTTTTCTTTATTTTGAAGAATGTATATACAACAAAATATGACCATATAAAACGCCTGTTTCTCTCCTTCCAACTACCCCCATAACTCCCAACATGTTCCCCTTCTAAATTCATGTCTTTTTGTTAGTTGATAACTCATTAAGGTCAATTAATCCTGCTTATGTATGTATGAGTATGGAGCCATTCACTGGAGCATTGGAAACCTACCATTGAGCTCCTCCTCAGAAAAGTGAATGATTCTCCTTTCCCTAGCTCCCAGCTGCCAACAGCTCTTCAGTATGGGATAGGAGACATTTGTCTACCCCATCTATGCTGTTATTTTGGCTGGCTTCATCTTATACAGCTGTTGAGCATTTGTGACTGTGCCACCATGGCTTGCCCTGCATGGCTAACTAGTGTGGCTATCTCCAAACTCAGATCGCCAGGCAAGCTTTAGTTGTTAAAGCACAAGCAATATTGCCATACATTACAACTTCTTAAAGCAAAGACATGATTGCCTTTTCTTGGAAAAGGCAGTATAGAGCCATTTGTAGTTAAGATTACAGGTGGGGAACAGACCAATCCTAGAGAAACAGATTTCATCATAGAAATGAATGAATATAGTTTGTCTCTACTATAAGATGGCTGTGTTAGGGTTTAATTTCTGTGAAAAGACACTATGACCATGGGAATCTTATAAATGAAAACATTTAATTGTGGTGGCTCACTTACAGTTCAGTCCACTATCCTCATGGTAGAACATGGTGGAATGCAGGCAGACATGGTGCTGGAAAGGTAGCTCAGAGTCCTACATCTTGGAGGCAACAGGAAGTGATCTGAGCTAAGACATTGGGCAGTATCTTCAGCATATCTGAGACCTCAAAGTCCACCTCCACAGTGACACACTTCCTCCAACAAGACCTACTCCTACATGGTCACACTCCCTTTGGGGCCATTTTATTTCAGGAGGTAAGCTGGCTCACCACTAATGGATTCCATAAGGTATTTTTTTTTTATACAACCATAGCTTTAGTTAACCTATCTGCTACCCTCTCCTCTACCCTACGCTTATCTCCATTTCAACTTAATCCTTCAACCCCTGGAATTTTCTACTCTCTTTTTTTTTCATTTCGTGTGTATTCTGCTATCCTTCTAATTAATTTTTTAAATTAAGTTGTGAGATAGTGGATTTCCATATGAGTTTTCATGGAAAACTAGCTTTCATTAGACTAGTCTTACTGTTCACTCTTCACCCCTCCCAAAGGCAGAAAAATTGAAGCTCACTGCATTCCATACATACCTTTCCTTCCCTCCATTATATATTTATCAACACGATTTTCCTTTTTTTATTAGACCAAATACTTTAGCCATTGTGTTACCAGATCTATTTCAGGTCTTTGCATTCAGAGGTATGAGAACCTCAAAGTGGTTGGCCGCAGTTCTTAATGTTTAGTTCGGTGGAACCATTTGTCTGCCTTCTAGAATTTCTTCCTTTGTAAATAAGATTTGTAGCTCAGTTGAGCACAAGGTTGAGGAGAAGGGAAAGAAGTCTATGAGCGGGAGGTGGGTAGATGTGCTCATGTTAACCATGTCTACAAATTACAGTCGAGCGCTGGGCGATGGTGGCGCACGCCTTTAATCCCAGCACTTGGGAGGCAGAGGTAGGTGGATCTCTGTGAGTTCGAGGCCAGCCTGGTCTACAAGAGCTAACTCCAGGACAGGCTCCAAAGCTACAGAGAAACCCTGTCTCGAAAAAAAAAAAAAAAACCCAAATTACAGTCAAGCAACACTTGGAGTTGGACTAGATAATTTGGGATAGTAGTCTAGACATCATGATAGGTTCGGTTCCATCAGTAACTTTCATCAGACGTCAATCTTAACTGTAGTGCGAGGTGATTTTTTTTCATCTAATTCTGTTAGATTTATCAAGGGACTATCTCAATTTGATTGTCCGTAAAATGTTAAAAAGTAAAGCACACAAAGAGGCCAGTGATCACTCAGGCATGCTGATCACCTAGGTAGCTGATGGGCAAAATCATGCTTTTGAGTTCAGTAGCATGCCCTCACTACTTAGTAGCACATACAAAACCTCTTGGCCACCAGACCTGAGCTTGGGACATACAATTTCAGTTTCTACCCTAGCCATCTTCCTTTGGCAGGTTACTTCATTTCTGTGACCCTCATGGGAAACATCTCACAGTGGATACTAATCTTTGCATTTCCATTACTTGAATTCATGACATTTTAACAACTTCTAAAAAAATGAAATATCATATATGTATCCAGCTGCTATAAATTCTTGCTTTATTTCCAAAGAGCTTGAGGAGTTTACTTCTTTCCAGACAACATGTTTTTCAAAACATGAGCAGCAAAAGAGGATTTATGCTCCCAGTGGGAGAGGGTAAGTGAGATTTCCCTGCAGCAGCATTTTGCATTCTGAGTCACAGGCATCTTAACAGGGCCTCTGCTCCTTTTTGCTGAGGTAGATGGCCATACCATTTGGCATAGAAATTACTGCCTTTGCTAAGTGATAATAAAACTAGTGAACCCATTGTTTGTAGAAATCATATACCAAGTTTTGTTCTCAGGAGTACACAGTCTTGCTATCTTTATGCTTCTCCTAGCAATATACAAAAGAAATATTTAAGTTGCCTGCAGAGTGAAAACAGTGGTGGTGGCACACAAGGTTTTGGTATGTGCTTTTTTCCCCCAGATATTCTGAAGGCTTTACTGTGAAAACATCAGTTTTGATGATGAACTTTCTGTAGAACAGAAAACAACCATATTGACTACAAAATAGTACACTATTTTTAATTACTACCTTTCCACTTCTTATCTTTTTATGCATTGATGAAACAACACTAAAATGAAAGCATGGTGTTGTAGAGCCCACAGCATTTTCTAGCTCTGTGACTTTAGACTTTGAATGTAGTCTTGAGTCTAAGTTGTCTAGTGTAACAATGATAATGCTAATTTGCACCTCTAAGCATTACTGAGATGATCTTATAACGATGTATATTGGTGAGACAGGTAAACCTCACAATATTAGAATTATTAAAACTTCTGTGTGGTGAATGCACAGGCCTAAAAAGACAGAACAAGTTACAGAAGAGCTAGATGTCATTTGAAAGAGCTGAACTACAATCATAGTTCCCAACATAAAACAGAATTTCACAGAAACAGACTTGTCATATGTTTATCTCTACAACCAGTGAAATGGGAAAAGATTGTTCATCCTCTGTGAAAAGAATGTCTGATTTTAAGACAAGACTTGCATTGAAATGTGGGTTCCCATATCTAATCCTAATCCCACACCCAATGCTAGAAGAAGTGTGGGGTAGAGACGGAGGAGATAATAGATGGCGTGGAGAGTTTGGAGATCAGTTTTGACAGGAGGAGAAGCTAAAGGTAGGAGCACTATAGGCCTTTCAAACATGTGGAATGTCAGATGTTGTCAAGTCTCAGCATAGAAACCTCTGAGAACACATACTATCTATTGCTCCAGCTGCCTCTTGGTCAGAGACGTTAAGAAAGCAATGAGGTGGCAGGAAAGGACCAGCTTAGGCAAGATTAGATTCCATTCTCTGAGCCATAGACCAACAGGAAGTTTCTGATTGTAATCTTTATTCAAACTCAGAGAAGAATGTAGTAGAGAGGATGTTTCTCTGAAGTTTCAGCTTACTTGGCCTAGTCTATCTACCTTGCTCCTTAAAGATGGCTCTGCTCTAAAAACTGAATTTCCATAATGAAGAGTAAGAGTTTGGATGTTATTCTTGATGTCACTGCTCAAGTAATGGTTAACTGTGTCCATCTGCCTGTTTAGTCCTTTCTTACACACACACACTCTCTCTCTCTCTCTCACACACACACACAGAGAGAGAGAGAGAGAGAGAGAGAGAGAACTAGACAACTGCCTTCTGAATGGCATTCAGGTCTACTGATCTATCACTGTACCAGGATTATCCAGTCAAAATATAAATGGGCCTTGCTACTTCTAATCGTCTCTCTCTACTTGGTAGTCTGTGCTTCTTTCTTGACTTTAAGGCCTGGTGTTTGAGCTCTCCCTCCCTCTCATCCCTTCATGTCACTCAACTCTGAAGCTGCTCTGCAGAACCTGTCCCTCTTTAGATGTGCTAAGTTTTGTTCTTCTTCCTCTAGGTGTCCCTTGGTTCCTGTTTACTCATTTTTCAGTCTCAGAAAGAAGCTCATCAGAAAACTGATCGGCTCCACAAGTACTTGGTCTCTCTGATGTATCCTATTACAGCCTTCAGCTGCACATCTTCAAAGCCATTTTCATACCATGTTCAAGGATATAGTTAGCTGTGTTCTAGTTTAATACATGCTGTCTTCCAAGACATCGTTTTATACTCAGTTGTTGGGTGATTTGTTTTTTTCTTTAGAAGGCTTAAAGAAATGTCTGCTTACCCTTGGTGGGGCATGAATGACAGACCGAAGGAACAGTTCTGGCTGAGTCCAGCTTAATGAGCCAGTGAGTTTACTGGGGTGTTGATGATGCAAAGTCAGCTGGAACAGTGAAAGCCCCGCCCCCAACATGGGTGATGATTCACAAACAACACCGTATGTTCACCTGGAGCGTGCTGTATACCCTGGAGAGAGCTCTGCAGAAGAGGCTCTCCTGTCCTGGAATTTTCATGTTGCTTTTAAATCTTGAGGAGGATTTCTGTGAATCTTGTAACTTTTTGGTTCCAGAACCTTTCAATTTTCCTTAACTTCTTGAGTCTTATTAGCCTTTCTCCTATCTCTAGGAGAAAATGTTTTATTTCAGAAGTAGTAACTACATAACACCAGTACATAGCAGAGGGCCTGAAATAAATGGTTTTTTTTTTTAATGGAAAACAGGTAAAGTACAAATACACTATTGTAACAATTATCCATTCATCAACAACTGTGAAAGTATTCTAACTATTGTTACAAGTGATAGGGTCCCCTGAAAGGGAATACCTTTTTACAGTTTGTAAGAATAACAGTAGAAAGTGTTGAATTTGTTTAATTCTGTCTCTGAGAAGAATTCTGTTTAATTCACTCTATAGGAAGTGTGTCACTAGGGGTGGAGTCTGGGGTCCCAGAAACTCAAACCAATTCTAGTGGTTCGCAGTTCTTCCTACTGCCTGCCGACCCAGATGTAGAATTCTCAACTACCTCTCCAGCATCCTGTCTGCCTGTGTGCTGACAGGCTTCCCACCATAACAATAATGGACTAAACCTCTGACCCATAAGCCAGCCCCAATTAAATGAATTTCTTTGGTTAGCTAGACAACTAACAGCTCAAGACTGTAGGCTGTTTCTTTTTTCATCAGCTATCTAACATTAGGCAGAGAGTTGTCCACAAATACTTGTTGAATGATGTTTGTATTTTCACTGGCAGTGAGCAGGTGAAATTTAAAACACTGAATACTGTGTCTTATGTTTTCAAAACCACACGCAGTTCTTATTAATCTGTTCAATTTTCATGCTTTATAAACTGCAGGGCAAAACATTAAAGCAATGGGAAATACTCACGCCCTTGTAAAGCAAATCATGATAAATGAAACCCCAGATACAATGAATTTTCTCCTGTGTACACACTTTTATCCATCTCACATTAGTATAGGCTATGACACTATTGAAGCATCTTCTCAGCTTCCAGCAGGTGAGACTGCACAGTGAGAGGAAAGACTCAGAATCCAGAACGCCTGCCAATGTGCCTTAGTTAGGTTGTTATTCACTTTCCATTTGGATGATGATAGCATTGACTTCAATGAGTTGTTGGGAGATAGTGTATTAATCACTGTGGTGATTTGAATAAAAATGGTCCCCATGAGTTCCAAAGGGAGTGGAGGGGAGGGGAGGGAGATGTGGCTTTGCTGCAGTAGGAATGGCTTTGTTGGATGAAGTGTGTCACTAGGGGATGGATGTTGAGGTCTCAGAAACTCAGACCAGTTCTAGTGGTTCACTGTCACTTCCTGCTGCCTGGCAGTCCAGGGTAGAACTCTCAGCTACCTCTCTCTTTAGCACTCTGTCAGCCTGTGTGCTGCTATACTTCCTGCTATGACAATAATGGATTAAGCCTCTGAACTGTAAGCCAGTCCCAATTAAATGTTCTCCTTTATAAGAGTTGGTGTCTCTTCACAGCAATAGAGCCCCTAAGACAATCACTTTCCCGTTGCTGACAAAAATACCATAAAGGAAGATAACTTATTGAAGAGTTGATTTTGGCTTATGAATTCAGAAGGAGAGTATACAATGATGGGGGAAGCATCGCACCAAGTGGCTGGTACAGGAAGCTGAATGATCCCATCCTCAACTATAAACATGAAGCAGAGAAAGTAAAGCAGAGGTGGGGTGAGGCTGTAAACTCTAGTACTTGCTCCAGGCTCCACATCCTATATGTTCCATAACATCCCCCCAAAGTGCAAACCACTGTGGGCCAATAATTTAAGTATCTGAGCCTCTGAGGGACATTGTCTTTCAAACCACCACAGATGGCATTAAGGCTGGATATTTATACTACACAGGATATCAGTAAGATGGATGGGAGAGATAGACAAGGATTTCCAATGCCAAATGATGTTGAGAATGTTTTGGAAATAGACTGAGGTCCAGAACACAAGAGGAGGAATGGTGAAAAGACATTTTGAAAGCTAAGTGTTGGAAGCCACATGTAAATTCGACTCCATGTTAGAGGCAAAGAAAGTGATCTGGGAATGGACTCAGCAGGTTCTGCGCAAGACAGTTAGGATAGTGAACCTGTTCCATTATCTTCTGATGGCAATACTCTACTCTTCTAGTGCTTTTCCTCACGCTGCTCCTAGACTTCCTGCTTTGGGTAGAATCATTTCCCTCTGGCTCTACAGGCCACGCTGATCCATGACTTCAAACCCAAAGAATTATTCTTCCTGTGCACCGAGGTTGGTTGAAAACTTACCTGTGATCCCAACTGCTGAAGAGGACGGGATCACGGCTGACCCTGTCAGCAGGCAACTATTCTCTCCTGCCAAAACTGAACTACAGAGGCACAGTCCTAGATTTGTTAGCAGGCTCATTTCCCAGTGACTAGAAAGAAGGCCAAGTGGAGAACAGGATCATGGTGAAGTTTTAGTGGCACCCAGCCCTATAAACTGACATATATTTACTTAAAAATGTTCCTTCCATGGAGCGAGGTTTTCAGCCACTTGCATTGGAGAGAATCCTGATTGATAATGCAGTGCCAGAGATATAAGTTAGAACAATGGTTACAGGTTATGAAGGAACTGTGTGTGTGTGTATGTGTGCGTGTGTGTAGTTTCTCTCACATATATATGTGTGTGTATGTATGTGTATATATGTACATATATATATATATGTAATATATCTAAAACAACCACTTGAGAGGATCATGGATTACCTTCTTGGTTGCTGCGAATGTTTGTCTTACAGTCAGCATCATTTTTGTACAACAAAAGGAGAATAAATTTCCCCTCAATTACTCGTACTTAGAACCTTAGCTAATCAAGAACATTAAATGCTAAGACAAGTTTTTATTTGATTATGCATTTCCATCTTTGCCCCTCTCCCTTCCAGAAGTTATGATGCAGTATAACAATAATGAAGACAGGTTCGCTTATTAGTTTAAAATATCAAGCAGTTAATGTGCAGGAAGTGGGCACTCACATCGCTGAGAGGAGACCTACAGTGACTCATAAAGGCTAATTTTTTTAATTGTCAAATATTGTAAGTAGTAAACAATGTTTTTGTTAATGAGCAATAATAGAAACTAGTGCTTGTGAATCTTGTGCTGTCAACCTCCAATATGTGCTAACTAATTTAGCCATACCTATACCTCATTCAGATATACAATCTTATTTCTGACTTATTACTGGGGAAACTGAGTCACGTCTAGAGTAAATAATTTGCTTTGTCTCTTACTAGTGCCAGGACGGAAGACAAGTTCAGCCACGGCACCACATTCAGAGGAAGGGGATAATGAATAAACAAGTAGGCTAGTCTTTCTTACTCCCACTGCTGGGAACACATGACAATTGGACAGTCTTTGTGCCTCTTCAACAGAGCAACCATATTCTTTTAATTTCTTGGTTACTGTCTAATTATCGACTAGATTCGTTGTAGAAATTCTGTTCACAATTTCCAGTTCTCTCAGGCACAATTCAGTTCCGCAAAAAGACAATTTACTGAAATGAAAACCTTGCTAAATGTTATCATGGTAAACTGGGGGGCTGAGTGTTTCCTGCATTGTCTGCTGGTACTAAGGGAGTAGTTGAGGCGCCCGAGGAATCTGCCTCATTACAGACACTGATGTCTAGCACTTGTAACATTCGCTGCTCATGGAATGCCAGACATTGACCTGCGTGTTTCAGGTGAAGATCTGAACTGCCAGTAACAGTTCACCCAGCCCAGATTTATAATCTTTAGTATTAGGTAGGATGGGTGGCAGTGTAATCACTAATCTGACATGAATGAACACTTAATGGTAATGGCACAGCATTTTCCAGTTGAATTTGCACCTAAATTTGTGACTCTCAGTTAGCACAGAAATGCTAATCATGTCTCATAGAGACAGCAATTTAAAAATCAATTTCTGTGTGCATGGAAATATGACATTTAATTCTTGACTGATGTCAATGGTGTGGGAGGGGTTGGATCAACTTCTATCTAAAAATCGAGTGATTCCTGTCTCTAGTAGGCAAGTATCTTTCTGACACAGAAGGCCTTCCCCCCCTTTTAGAGCTGTCCCCCTCTGAGATCATCAAGAATTTTTATTTTTTGCATCCTTGTACATGGACAGGCAGCCACCACTTCAGATATATTGTCCTGGGTTGGACATGGTGGTGAACATCCATAATCCCAGCACTCGGGGAGAAAGCATTATGATGCCAGGTTTGAAGCGAACCTCAGCTGTATAGCAACGCCCTCTCTCAAAGAAGAAAAAGAAGAGGAGGAGGAAGGGGAGGGAGGAAAGGAGGAATAAAAACAACACGCTGTTACAGATGCTCTCTCTAGAAGCAACAGAAGCGATTCTAGGTTTGTTCGTTTCCTTAGGTAGACTTGTTCCATCTTGGAGACTGAAGAAGGGTTTCCCTGCTTTGTGCTTCTGCTTCTGCTACTCTTCCTGCTTCAGCTGCATCCATGATGCTGGCACTGGGAGTGATGCTAGCGGAACTGAGAAGCACGTCATGGACATTTCTCTTCTACCTGCCCAAGTTTGAAAAACATTTCCCAGGACTCCTATGGGTGTGAGCGCCAAATCATCGCAGGACACTTTGCAGCTGTCTTTGCCAGAGGGTAAAGAGCTATACTGCACACCTCTTTTCCAAGACCATGTTCTCAATGACCTCTTTTAAAGAAGTTTGTTTTTCCTTTCTTATTTTTTAATTTCCCCAGGTGAGATCTGAGTGGGAGGTCAGTCTTACCAGGCCATATACTAAATATCTGTTACCAAGTTCTGTAGTCTTTAAACTTGGATTTCTGGCACCCACATATTATTCTGGAAAAAGTCAGTTTTTAATATTTAGCATTTCTTCTCCCCTCTCTGATAATGTACCCATTTGTGTGAGCATTAAGAACCTAAAAGCCTATTTCTATGCAAATGTGGTCATGTACTTCCACCTACTTCTGATGTTCTCCTTAGTTGGCTGGGCAGGAGGTGCTTTCACTTCCACTGAATCCACTCAGCACTCTTCGTGCCTTAGTAGCTCTGACAGCTTGTTCCTGGGGATGTTAGCCACTGGGAAAGGTTAATGGGAGTGTATTTTCCTGCCTCATCCCTCTTAGGAGCACCTGGAATCTGGGTGTGTGCAATTTGTGTTGCTCTCCTATCACTTTGATGAGTCCTCTTGGTTGCTTAGATTTTCACATGTGCTCACCTAGACAAATTTCCTTTACTTATCATTGTTATTTTATTCTGTATTACTTGCCACATTCATCCAGCTGCAGACTGCTTTTTTAAGCTTCTCTTTATGGTCTTAGTCAGACTCTTGATCACTTTGGTAGCATCTTTTCTATTTCTCTGTCTGGTGGAAAGTGCTTCTTGATTTTAGGGCAATGCCATGCACTTGTTTGATATAGCTAGAGTGTTGCTTGTTCTCTATGTTTTTACTTTTATGAGTATATTGAGCCTGGGTGTTCCCAGTCATTAGTATAACCTCTTCTGATTAAAATGAGGGCTATCTCAAAATAGTTTACAGCAAAAGTTCAGATTGTATGTAGAGATCAATTGACCATGGGGTCAACATTGCCAGTTAATACATTTACAACACAATTCCCATCCTTAGGATTCAGGGAGCATCAAGGAAGAAGCGATTGAAAGGTTCTAAGAGTCAGAGGTTAGAGACATCTGCTGTGAGAGAGTCTTCTAAAAAAAAGCGGGGTCTTGAGTTAAGGAGGATGTGGTCAAGATGCTCCCCTGTAGACTATCTAACAAAAATCCCAGTAAAGGGTATGAGAAACCCCCTTTTGAGTTGTTGGTCAGGATTATCTTAAAAAATCCCTAAACAATACAGGCTATTGCTGTTGTCCTCGGCTGTGTCCCAGGGGTTGAAGGTAAGTTCCTATTGTTGCAGACGCCACTTACTTCAGATGCAGGACCTGAATGATGTGAGCTGGATCTGACCTGAAAGCCTCCTCTGTGGAGACTAGCTGCCACAGTACCAGAAGCTACCAAGAGAAGGAAGAAAGCAATAATCCTACTCAACTGTGAAGCCTACAAACCACAAAATTCTCAGTATGGCAAGTGCAATAGTGGTATTCACATCTTGGCAGTAACCAAAGCTGTCTAATTGGACCTAAGGGTCATTCATCAGGAGAAAACTCATTTCTGATACTGGAAATCTAGGTAACTACTGGCCTAGTGAGGTCATGAAACTTAAAAGAGAATTTACTAAACTGGGCAGTGGTGGCGCCTTTGATCCCAGCACTCCGGAGTCAGAGGCAGGTGGATCTCTGTGAGTTCAAGGCCAGCCTGGTCTACAAGAGCTAGTTCCCAGACAGGCTCCAAAGCTACAGAGAAACCCTGTCTCAAAAAACCGAGAGAGAGAGAGAGAGAATTAACATCACTTACTATACCAGCATATTTCCAAACTGAATTCTAAATACTTATTCTTAAACCCACAGATAAGTCCTGCCCCCCAACTCTAACCAGAGAAGATTCTATTTGCAGCAGAGAATATTACAGAAAAGCATGATTACCAAAATGTAGAGAGCAACTGATCAGGAGGTTCCGGCCCTCCAATGGATACATCTGAAACAAAACTCTTGCACATCAGGGACCATCTCGGAAGAGGAGGCAGTAAGAGTGTAAGAGTCAGAGGACCAAAAAAGCTTCTGCGAGATTGTATCTCTGAGAAATGACAAGGAAACTTTACCTACGATGCCTCAACAATATGTTTCTAAACAAAATCTCAAAAATGATAACATCAATAGACATGCTAACTTGAAATGGGGACTCTTATGGGGTCCACTTGTAGACAAAGAACTACAGGCGGTGAAGGGATGCCAAGAGAAGGAGAAGTAGCCTTCCCCCAGGGTGGAGACCCTTAATTGGTTACCTAATACCTGAAATCATATAGGTGTAACACTGGGTGGACTCAACAGAACACATGCATATGTGCATATGTTTATGAACACACACACACGTGTGTGTGTGTATGTGTGTGTGTGTGTGTGCAAAAATAACAATTGAGGAAGAAGTTAGGAATTTGGGACAGAGTGAGGAGGGGTTGTGGCAGGAATTTTAGGAAGGAGAGAGTACTGAGGGAAACTATATAATTATATTTTGCTTAAAATGTTAATAAAAATAAAGAAAATGAAATCTTACCTGAATACAAAAAATAGTACAGATTCAAAAGACTCTATCTTAAGGTTCCTATTATTGTGGTAAAACACCTTGGCCAAAAGCAAGTTGGGGAGGGAAGAGTTACACTTTGGCTTACACGTCTACATTTAGTTCCATCATTGAAGGAAGTCAGGGCAGGAACTCAAATGGTAGAAATCTGGAGGCAGGAGCTAATACAGAGAGGCCACGGAGGGGTGCTGCTTATTGACTTTCTCCTCATGGCTTGTCCAGACTGTTGTAATTGTTGTCTGGAGCCTGGGGCCATCAGGCCAGGGATGGAAACATACACAATGGATTGGGCCTCCCCATATCAATCACTAAGTAAGAAAATGCCATACAGCCAGATCTTAGGGAGACACTTTCTCAATTGAGGTTCCCTTCTTAAGGATGACTCTAGCGTATGTCAAGTTGATTTAAAAGCTAGCCATTACAGACTCCAATCCTGCTTGGAATGCTGAAGCAAATAAAAATATAGAGACCAAGAGCAGAGACACTATGTATTAGGGGTTATTGTCTTCTGTAAGCTTCTGTCAATCCCCTTCTTCTTCCTGAACCCCTTTCCTCAGACTATCAAAGAGCCATGCTCCTCTGAGTCTTCCTCACTCATGACTATCTTTTCACTGAAACTGACCAGTTGTAATCCTGGCATGCTTGCTATCTATCCACCATTTTCTTAGCATTGTCAAGGTCTGTTTCTGTCTCCCACTTCACCAGCTACAGTGCCCATAAATTGAAAGAAAAGTCATTTAATTTGTGTAATAGTTTAGTTCTCTGTGTTCATATCCGAAAGCTTCTTAGGCTAGCAAATCTGATGAGCAAGAGAAACAGCACAAATTCAGAAGTCCAGTCTGATCAGGATAGGTTGATATTTAAAGTAACAGAGTTGAGCCAGGCTGTGGGCTGAGTAGGAAAGAGTTTCTGCCTCCTTCCTACTTATAGGAATGTCTATTTTAGACTGTTGGCTTTCAAAGCAGCCCTTTAAAAGATATTACTATACATTTTAGATTGATATTTGAATATTTTTCCTTTAAAGCCCCATGTTTCACTCTATCCAAACATACATGTTTTATAACCCCTTGCTGCAGTGAATCTTCATTAGAAGAAAATTGAAGATATCCTCCAATACCTACAGTTTATATGCACTTTTTACCAAGATTTGTTTTTACAGTGTGTTCATTATAAAATACAAAAGTTTAAATTTTAAGAAGAGAGATTCAAAGATTCTTGAAGAAAATTGCATTTCTCCTATACTCCATATTCAACTCTGCCGTATATACACTCTGCAATGGGAAAACTGACTTCACCCAATTTTCCTTCACATAGAAAGATGGAGGACTGACTCACGCCTGCCTATCTCATATACACTCACCCCACCTTGTCAACACGTGATGGTTAGTCCTGATGGTCAGGTTGCTTTGGCTGAGAAACACCAAGTGGGATGTGTGTAAGGCCCTTCTCTTTCCTCTTGTCTGTCTATGTGGGCATATTCCAAGACTAACTTCGGGTGAGGACCCGTCCTCACTGCAGGTAGCCACATCGCATAGACTGGGGCTCTCGACACAATGAAAAGGAGTAAAAGGAAAAGGGGAAGGCCACAGGATAGACATTGTCTCCCTGCTTCTGGACAGCCAAATTGTGAACTGCACTGTCCCACACAACGACCTGCCTGCCATGATGGATTGAAGCTTCTGATACTGTGCCTCAAAACGTATCTTTCCTCCCTTTGTTTATGGTAGGTTTATTTTGTGCTCTGCATCACAGTGATGGAGAGCCTAACTAACACATTTCTCTATTTCCATCACTCTTGACATGGATTAAAAGCTCACCAACTCTTGCCTTGGACTCTTTCTGTCCTCCTTGCTTTCTTGGAGTTCCTCTTTGCAGGAAGGGCTTTATCCAGTGGGCTGAGAGTTCTTGCTAAAACTCTGTCCTCTTCTCTTTGGCTCAAGTCTTTTGATGATGCTGCATGGTTAACAGTACAGTGTCAATGCTCTGGAGCTCAGCACAGCCCTGCCTTTGCCCACCTTCCCACTTTACCATCCTTCTTTCCACTATGACAATCTGGTTGCAGCTTCTGAAGTCACCAAGACCTTTCTTCCTTCTCTTTTTATTTTCCTGTGTGATGTTTTATGTACCAAACACATACCATAAATAAATATAAATGTAGGTGATATGAGTAACACCTTACAAATTGGAATAAACACAAACATGTAAATGTAAAATACAAAGTAAGTATCTACCAGTATTTTCTCCATCTTTTCTTCTTCTTGACTTGGCAAACCTCAATATTTGGGTCATATCCTCCTTCATTCAAGAATTTTCTTTAGTACTCATTATAGTATTAAGTGTTCCTTTTTCTGTGTTCCAAACAATATTTGTATCAAATAAGAGAATCTGTCCTATTATTCAGATAGCTTCTTTCCATGACTCTGAGCAGGCCGTGTATAAAAGCATCATGTCTATTACATATTTCACTTCTATCTCTCATAAGAAGACTGGGAAAACTCCAATAGAGCAGCAGAAGGAACTGCCGGGTCAGGACTCCTAAGCTCTAGAGAGCCTGCCCTGTTGTTTCAGGGACCTGCATCATCTCCCTTAACAGAGACAGTGGCAGGCAAATGTTCACAGAACAAATGCCTCAATCTGGCGGCAATGGAGGAAACAGTTAAGAGGGCAAACTGTAGTATACAAAGCAAACACACACTCCCACTCTCCTCCTCCTCCGTCTTCTTCATCTTTTTCTTCTTGTCTGTGGTGTATGTTCTTTTATTTTAGCTTATCAGCTTTGACATCATTTTTAAAGTTTGTCTCTTATATTGCCCAGTTGACCCAGTTAATGGCGACAATAAATGATACATAGCATTTATGAATGTTTACTATGTGGTACTAGACATTTACTACCAACTATTTTAACCATCCCGCAGCCTTCCGAGGTAATTACTGGCATTCATTCATCTTGCACGTGGCAGAGCCGATGGAGCTCTGAAGGGCACAGGCTGACTTACTCTTTCCAGTGAGCTGAAGACAGTGAGATTTAAACCAGCATTGACAGGCTTTTCAATCTGACACTCCACTTTCTTCGAACTGCAGACCTCCAAATCTTTCTTCCAGAATCTCTACTCTGACCTGTAGTAAGTACCTTACTGCCCTGGAGGAATGGTCCCTGTGTTCTTATACACATGCTGCTCTTCCTACCTGCTCCATTAGGTCCGTGAGACACAGGAGCTCTTTGGAAGTCTGGCTGCACATTTTGCCTGTAATGCAAGTAGCTGGTCTCACTGAGGGTTTGGCTTCACCAAACCCTCCCACCAGCACCATCACTAGGGTGATGCTATCATAAGCTGCATCTGCCATGCACACTCCTGCCCACAAAGATTCCACTTCTTTGAATTTGCATTGCTAATTGCTACTATTTTGACGAACACAGTTGGAACCGACACTGAGCTCTGTCCCGCTTGATCATTTTGCATATGGAGGCCATAGCTGGGCTGGCTTTGTAGGCAAGGAGGTGGTGAGGAGATCGCTTTAAAAGTGCTGTTTGTTCTGTACCTCAAAATGGTTTTTGTCAACTTTTAATTATAAAATTCCAATCGATATGGTGTTCATTAGAAAAAGGTACAGAAATGTGCACCATAGAGAAAGTGGGGCTGCAGAAGAGGGAAGAGTGAACCATAGCTAATACACTTAAAATTGAAAATGAAACTATCAATCTCTGCACCTGCACAGAATGCGCAGGTGCCTGCACAATTCTTTTCTTTGATGCTGGTTCGGCTCAAGTCATCACTTAATAAAACAGATAAGTGACGACGTTAGTCAGTAACCTAGAAAAAGTCTGCTCTGCTCAATGCGGAAGTGAAAAACACTGTTTTTACTTTACAAAATTTTAATGGAATCTATCAACAACCCAAAGTAAAAGCGTACTGAAAATAAATTGGACTTCATGTTGGATAAAAGAACTATTTTGACGGTCTCTTTGGAGACATAAGCCATTTATTTCGGATTCATTTGTCATTGTCTATATTAAAAGTATTTATTGTACTTCCTCACACATATGAGACTGTATCAGTCTCCATAAAGCAAAGAAAATGGGCTTTTATCTCCTAGGATCACACAGTGGAACAAACACTCTTGAAAATATTCCCAGAGAGGAGTGTGCTTAAACACTCAATGAAGAAAATTCTAAGATGTGTTCACATGGCTAGCTGCTGCTGATCCTATATTCTATTTTGTTGAGAGATGATGAGTGAAGAGCCTGTCATTAAGACCTGGACCAGAGAGGTGCTTAACAGGTAAAGGCACTTGCTGGTAAGACTGAAGACCTGAGTTCTAATCCTGAGGCCCATGTTACCTTGGCAAGTTGTATGCTGTGATATGCGTACGCTCTCTCTCTCTCTGTGTCCTTCCTTCCCTTCTCTCTCTGTCTCTCTGTCTCTCTCTCTCTCACACACACACACAAATACATTTTAAGAATATAATAAAATGAATTTTTAAATGATGGAAGCAGGGAGGGCTGGGGAGATAACTTGACAAGGAAGAATACTTGCTGTGCAAGTATAAAGCCCTGAGTTCAAATCCCCAGCACTCACATAAAAAGCCAGACATGGCATAGCCATGCATTCACCTAAAACTGCAATGCTATGAGGACAGAGATTCCAGGGTTTGCTGGCTGTCAACCTAACTCCAGATTTGGTGAGAGACCCTATCTTGTGGGAAATGGATAGAGCAGGACACCGATGTCCTCCTGTGGTCTCCACACATGCCTGCATGGGCAGATGCATGCCTGCACATGCACATAAACCACATGCAACACACATACACAAATACATAATCAGGAGTTATCACATAAGTGTGATATACACTTTTCTCCCATTTCCTTTTGCTAGGATTATCAAAAGGTACCTTCCAGGGAAACCTACTTACATGTTCCAGGGGAACCTGGACACTCATGAAAGGAGCTGAACATGGAACATGTGAAGAGCTGACCTACTGGTCATACATGTATTTATTATGGAAAGATTTTATTTTCCTTTAATCGTAGTAGACAGTTTTGTTGTGTAATCACCTGGGTTGATAGCTGTCATCTTTCATACCTTTGGGTTCATTTTTTTTTTCGGGCCCTTCTGGCTTCAAAGGTTTCTGTCAAATAATCAGCTGTTATTCATTTAGGGGTCCTGCCTTTATAAGTAACTCGAGCTTTCTCTATTGCGGTTTTCAATACTTCCTTTGTTCTGTGTTTTTAATGTTTTCTTTTAGATTTCATTTATTTTCATTTCATGTATGTTTCCTGAATGTATGTCTGTGCACCATGTGTGTGAGGTGCCCACAAAGGGCATCAAATCCCTTGAGATTGGAGTTACAGAAGATTGTGAATCATCATGTGGGTGTCAGAACTTGAACCCAGGTCACCCAGAAGTACAGCCTGTGCTATTAATGACTGAGCCATCTATTCAGTCCTAATGCTTAACTACAATATACTGTGGAGGATTTATTTTTTGTCTTTGTCTGTTTAATGTTTTGCAGCCTCTTATAACTGAATAGGAATATATCTCTTTCTCTTGATTTAGGAATTTTTCTACTATAACTTTTACTGAAGATAATTCTCTATGCCTTGGCGATAGTATGCTTTTCCTTATTCTATGTCCATAATTCAAATGGTAGGTCTTTTATGGTATTCCCAAACTCTTCCATGTTCAATTTGTGTGTGTGTGTGTGAGAGAGAGAGAGAGAGAGAGAGAGAAAAAGAGAGAGATAGAGAGAGGATGCTCATTTACCTTTACTGGCTAATTCAATTGTTTTTCACTGTCTTCTGTCCCTAACCCTCTTCTATGATCTCTTCTGTTGCTGAGGCTTTCCCCTGTGGTTTTTATTTGGCATATTGAGTTCTTCATTTTCAGCATCATTTCTGGTTTGGTTTTCTTTAGCAATTTGAACTTGACTTTCATGTCTTGGATTGGCTTTCTATTTCACTCATCCCTTTGTCCCTGTCACCTCTGAGCTGTTTGAGTACAGCTCTAATCGCTCTTTTAAAACTCTAACTGGACTTTCTTCCAGGATGTTTTCATTAGGGATCATTCCTACAGGGTTTGAACATTTTTGGAGCAGACATGTTATTTTGATTTTTCATGTTATTTTTATTTCTGTGCTGGGATCTGAACATCTGGAGTCAATTTGTAAGTTGAGTTTTTCTACCTTTCCTTTTTGTTCAAGTCACTTTTTTCTTTCAGCAGCAGAGCTCACGCTGTTCGAGAGGAGGATAATGTACAGCAGGGTTGGGATGACAATTTCCTCTGTCTGGCATTTGGGGTCCCAGCCTCCGTCCCAGTAGTCTGTCTGTCAGCTACAGTTTAAGTCTGCAGTGGCCTGGTAAAGGGGGCTGGAACCTGTTCCACCTGGCAGTGTGAACTGGTCCTAGGTCTCAGGGTTGATGGGACAACTGGAGCATCCCAGCAAGCTGCTGGCAAGGCTCTGGTAAGTCTCAAAGGGAGACAGAGGGGCCGGGGGGACACATCAATCAATCACGGGCAAGAACTAGGGATTGGGGTGATGGAAGGGTGCAGGTAACTCAGGTAGGTCTGAAGGCCATGTGGAGCAGTCATTCCCAGACTTCTGCCTGTGGCTTGGGCTTACACAGAGGCAATTATTTTTTTGCACAAATATTAGCTTATTTGCCATTTGTACTGTTGTATAATTGCTCTGTTGTTCTTCGTCTCAGCAAACACCATCCTAAGTGATCAGGCTTCTAATCCTAAAACACATCCACACTCATTCATTGTCTCTGATCCTAAAACATCCATGCTCATTCATTGTCTCTGTCTGTGCCACCATCCCAACCCCCATCACTCCTTACCCTGACACCTTCACCAACCAGCTTGCTTAAACAACTTCACAGAAGTCAGCACTACATTTTCCAACTTAACTGTCTCCACGGCACAGCTCTACCAAAAACCCTCCAGGGATTACTTCCAATTTCTGTGCCAGAGAACCCAGACCTCTTGATAGGGCCTCAAAGACCCATCTGAGGCGGGGGTGGGGGGTGTTCTTCACTTCCTTTACCTTCTTTTCTGTGACTCTCCTATGATCCTACCTCAAGATCCTTAACACCCCCCCTCCCCCAAACTCCACTTTTCTTTGCTGGAAACATTTTCTATGATGTTTTCTTCTCATCTTCTCTTGGCCAACACCTTCAGGTTGTGTTTGCTTCCTCTACGTGACTTTCTCTGACTCTGCAAGTGCTCCTTGCCTTCCACCCCTCCCCTCCCCCTCCCACTGTGCTCTAGAGCATAGCTTTCACAACACTGAAGCCATCACGGTCTCTGTATTTACTTGTAATTCTGATGTGCCATATGCATCACCCACTCGACTGTGGGTCACTTTAGAGCTAAGGCTCTCGAGCCACTTGCCCATCCTGGTATTGATCGTAGTCCCTACTTCACAAAATAGCCTCAGTGAGTGGCTGTCCAACAAACAGAAGCAACTCGTAGAATCTTGGCTTTCTTGAAGTAACAAGTAGAAAGTGAGTTTGGCAAAAGCAATTCCAATGATATGCAGTCAGAAAGTGTGGGAAGGCATTGGAGACCATCTATGCACCACTCGAGGTAAGCTTCCTCACTGCTTCACTGGAGAGCAGTTTACGCTGCATACAGGACTCATGGCAAAGGTTGCAAAGCAGTTTATCTTCCTAGTCGCCATGATTTTTTTTTTCCTTTTGCCATTGTGGATAAGTAAATTTAACTTCTGGGTTGGTATCAAAGTGGAAGGAGCAATAACACATTACATACATGCATGCATATATACATACACAAACCATACATAGTGTATCTTGTGGAATTAATATCCTAAGTGAAGGTCCACTGACTCAGCATGACCATTCTAATTGTATAGATGCTCACTGAGACGTGTAGAGTTTGGGACTGGGCAGATCTTTCAGTGGATTCCTTAAACCAGCTGGGTGATGATGTTATCTTTGAAATAATTAGAATAAAATGATTTTTTTTAAAGAATTCACATTGGGAAGCATAACGTAAACAGCAGTAATAAATATTAATTCATCAGCAACACTATAGAGCGAGGCACCATTTTCCCTTGGATGCTGCAAAGAATGGGGTTGCTCAAGGTTTCCTGCTTTCTTCTGCAGTTTATAAAAACAGATGAAGCTGCAGAGTGAGTGACCTGATACTGAGCCAAGGGACCAACATCATTATTACTCACTTAAGCAGGGTCTCAAGTCCCGTTGTCTTTGCAATTACTTCAGCAATGAGAGATGAGAGCATAAAACCAAACTGCTACAGTGAGCCAGCTACAGCTGGAGCCCATTAGCAGCAAGATTGGGTATGCAGAAGAGAGCAGTGGGCGGCCGCCATTATCTCCACTGAAAAGTCAAGGGGAGGTCAAAGCTTTGGGCTGAATCCTGGTCCTTAAGCACGGTCAGCAACACTTTCTGATGTTGTATTTCGGTATCCAAGAATCACAGTTGATTATGGTGCTACCAAGTCCATAAGTTGCGCGTCTATAAGTTGGAAAATATATGTCAAAATGCTGATTGACCTTAGAATTGCAGATAAGATTACAAAACAAGTCTAAAATTGAATCTAATAAGCATTAAAGCGCAGCCAGGAAGACACGACTTAGGCAGAAGTCATGGAAAACAATTTGTAAATGTGTCATGGCTAGGACTGTGGTTTCTCCTAAATTTTATAATCACCAGATGACTCAGTGGTTACCTCTGAGGAAGTATTAAGGTAAAATATGGCTAATGTAATGTAAGATGTAACCAAAGCCAGGACCCATGACTGCCAAGAGGCTGTTTTTTGGCAGAAAGTCTCTGCATGAGGTGGCAGGTTTAGGTGGGAGGCAAGCAGAAGATTCGTGAATAGGGTCAGGCCCCATCTGAAATGATGCCAGTCAAGTTACCGTAGGTATTTTTTTTTCCCCAACAAGCCTGACAATTGTGCAAGATCTCACGGAGAACCACAACACTTTCTTGGAAGCCAAGGAGTCAAGGGTAAAGTCTCGCTCTTGTAAAAACACACTCATGCACACACACACACACACACACACACACACACACACACACACACACAAACTATCCTCGTCACTGCCTCAGGGGATCCTCACTTCAGACAACTCCAGCGGTAAAATAATAAGAAAACCAAACAGAAAGAGTTTTCTCTTGGGACTTTAATATTTATTTATTTATATTTATTCATGTGCTCTTTTAATTGGCCATTAAAGCCTTGGAACAAACAATCCATGCATTCTGCATTCCCAGGAGACGTGCCAATATTCCTCCTTCTTGGCCAGCTGTAACCACAAAACCGACCTCCAAACGCTTAGAGTTTTAGAGACAGTTGTCAAGTCTTTGGCTCTCTTTTCCTGCTAAGGAAGCCTAGCTTTCCCATTGCCAGTCAAAGGTGGCAACTGGAAACCGTACAGTCTGGTTAAAAAGAAGAAAAATCCAACCTTTGCCCAAAGGAACTGTGCTTAAAAATCAAAATACAGTGGCCTCTTCCTAAAGCATCGTGCTGGAAAGCCGTTGCATAACTGGAATGATACCTACATGTGTTTGCTTCTATACACAAGGGAGTAAAGCTTTGAACAGGAACCACTTCAGCAAAACAGCCTTTAATTGGTATTTTGGAGGGAATCTTACTAAGCCATTTACTGATGGTAGTCATTTCTGGCCATCCTCTTCCATCCACTACTCCCCTCTACCATGTTATCGTTATATGTAAACTCAATTCTAATAACCTCTATAAAGAGACATCCTCCTACTAATTATTAGATTGTAATAACGCAACAGACAGAGGGACACGGGTGTGGAAAGACACTTTAGCTCTGCAGAACACGGGGAGGCAATTGCTGTGTGTCTGTAGCTGGAGAATCAAATCAGACTTCCAGTTTAATAACTGACAACATCTATCTCTCAGTCCTGCACAGGCAAGCTGGAAGACAAAAGGACCTCAAAAAAGCTTTGGCATTGGGCCCATCTGAAAGTATATGTGCATGCATTTCAATAGTGTGTGTGTGTGTGTGTAAATAAGTGCTTCCAGCTTGGGAAATTCCCACTATGGGGTCTGACACCTAAATATGCATGAAGGTGAATGTCTCCATAGCATTCATATTAGAAAGCAAAGGCTTATCTTTTAGCTGCCCAGAGATAGCATTTAAGCATTTATCATTTCCTTTACAATGTCACGGGAAAGAAGAGGAGCCTAAAAATAATAATCTGTCAATGACTTTGCCATTAGACTCCAGGGATCTGACTTCTCAAATACCATGGGTCCTTTACAAATAATGAAGATTTCCTTTCTGTTTTCTGTTTACTTTGTTCCTTCCAACACACTGGGGATGTTTTATTCAAAGGGAATCAGTTTTTCGTCTTCTCCCTCCTCCTGTTCTTCCTCATCTTGCTCTTCCTCTTTAAGGAGCATCACTCGGAAACATGTGCCTACCAGGATGGAAGGCTGGTTCTCTCTAAGGTTAGAGTGAAAAGAGAACGGAAAGGAAGCAGTGATGATGTAGAGTCTAAGCTCTTCCAGAGTAAAAAAGCTTCCCGCTGAAAGGGCAAAAGCAGCTCATGCTTCTTTAGGTGCAAGTGATGGCAGAGGGGCCGCTATTTTGACCTAATGGGAACCGCAGAGAGAGAAATGAGGTTACCTGACCCCCACACTAGTTTGTAAATGACTACTTTCTTATAGCAGAGTTCCACTTTCTACAGCTACCTACTAACTGCAATCCCCACTAATCACAGTTCCACACACAGAAGAGAAGTCACTCCTTAATGGAGGTTGCTTCCATTCCAAATCTCCAAGTTCTTTATTTCTACTTCAAGTGCTACTTCAGTAGGCTAATTCAAGATTATCTTACAGTATTCATTGGGAGGTCTTGCCTTTGTCTTCAGTCATATATGTGCAAGCTCCTTTCTAAGCATATTTTATGCAGACATTTGTTTTGGCTGCTTTATGCAGATTTTAAAAAGACACTTGGATGCAGAAACTTAAACCACTGTTGTGTCTCTTTAGGGACCCACTCAGCAAGAGATAGAAATTGTTCACCCATCACAAACACCAGCCAAGGCAGCTTTTAACCATACAGATCTGTCAGGGATTCCTCCTGCTTCTAGAAAGCGCACAGCTTCCTTCCTTGCCTGTCCATTTGATGGACTATGTCTTCATGGTGCCACAACAACCTTAGGGAAACAGCAGCAGCAACAACAACAACAGAGGAAATCCACACGCGATTAACACAGTTGACAAATCTGCACCTCCACGTAAGCGAGCCTGGAAGGTATGGGGAGTGGGATGCAGAACAATGAGATGGGAATGAAAAGCAAGACAGAAAACCAAATGGATATCCCACATGCGCGGCATGGATGCCTTGATCAGCTGTGTTGATTCCTCCCCTCTCCTTACTCCTAAGTCCCAAATAGACAATTCCAAACTTTGGGGGGGAGGGAAGGGGAGGAAGGGAGAGAGGAGAGAGAGAGGCTACTGTTCATAAGGGAAGCAGCCGTTGCTGCTCATTTTTTAAAAGCACTTAAGGGTCATTAGTCTCACACCGCAGTAAATGCATTATTCATTTTGCCTTAGCCCAATTTCTCGGCTAAGAATTTTGCAAGAAACCCATACACAGTCCAGTAGAGAGGTGATTGATCAAGCCAGAAGAAACAGAATTTGGGCTCTTGATAAAAATTTTTCTCAGTCTTCCCAGTTAGAATAAATCAATTTTATTTATGTAGTAACACTTGAATACTAACCACCCAATGCCATCCGTCAGGACAAAATTGATGACTATACCTTTAGGTTAATATTAGTTGAACATTTCATTCTGAATAATTTATACACATTTCTGTCAGCGTGTCAGTTTGCGATTGTTTATTTGGTCTGAGAAAGTGTACCTGAACCATAGCTTTTATTAAGGGAAAGATTTCCACGTCTTTATTTTGTGCATTCAAGTAGCCTGCCCTGGACTGGGACCTTAATGTTATTCCACACGAATGCAAACATGGACAATTTTGTGCCTTGTCTTGGAATGCTTACATCTTTTTTTTAAAAAAGCCTTTTGCTGAATGCTTTGAAATTTTCAGAGGAAAAGACAGCTAGGGCTAAAAGGCTTGTGAAATAAATGTGAGTAGATATTTAATAACAAAGCTTACATGTTTTCCAGGAGACTGTGAGTATACCACATTAGGAGCCTCAATAACTAGTCTCACTCCGACAAATAATCTAATCTGTCCACCCGGCTAATGCTGACAGTACCCTCTCTTTTGGGGATGACTTTCAATGTGTTATTATTCATCTTGTAAAAAGCCTGATGCATTTTAGAACCAGTCCATTTACTACTACTGCTTTGGTTTTATGGTAATCACCTTCCCATCGGGCAGATAGCACGGGAACATGCTCATGTTCAGACTCTGACTGCATGGAATGCTTGATGAGGAAGTGTTAGTTATGCTATACAACAAAAACCAAAACCACGGATAAAGCCGAAAGACTGGGAATCTTGGTATTAGTTGACCTGATTTTGTGATCTTACTTCAGTGTGTTTATACTGAATTTTCCATTTAATTCAAGATATTTTACCTGTGATGTACGTGTTTGTATGCATATATGCATATATATGTATGTGTGTACATATATAGATAGATAGATATGCACACACACATTTATATATCTATACTCTCTTCCTTTCCTCACCTTGCCCAACTGTCTCTCTCATACACATTTTTTCACTTTTGAACACTTTTCTCTCAATCAGTTACCGCACAGCTGGTTCTCAAGAGATGATCTGACAACCACTGGGCAGAAACAGCATATTCTATGAAGTGATGCATCAAACATAAGAGGAAAGGGATCAAAATGAGATATGAGTTCCAAAGAAATCACTGTGCAACTAGACTTCTGGAATTCCTCTTCTTCCGTTCTTCCATGCTTGAAGATCTCATTAGCAGAAGCCGAAAGAGCTGCTTGGTTTTATAGACATGCATAACACACACACACACACACACACACACACAGAGAGAGAGAGAGAGAGAGAGAGAGAGAGAGAGAGAGAGAGAGAGAGAAAGGCAGAGAGAGAGAGACAGAGAAGAGTGGAAGTGGATCATAGCTCCATTAGGAAGAATATCTTAGGAATTGCCCCAGATGTAATTAAAATGTGCCCATGAAAGATGCATGTGTACAGGTACTAATTTAAAAGTAGCCTGTGATTAGCTCTTCTATGACAATCACCTATGCATCTTGGTCTCTCAAGTCCTGTGAATAATCTATGCAGCAGATCTGTGTTGAATGTCAATTAGTCAGAAGATATTTATCCAGAAACCACACAGTGGCCAAGCTGAATTTGAATTTCCAAATACCCTTATAATTTAAAATAGGTTGAAAATAGACATATTACTATGTGTATGTAAATATACATATAAAATATGTATAAATTTAAATTTATATTATTTAAATTTATTTTAATAAATTTAATAAATAATTTAATAAATAAATTTTATTATGTGTGTATTCAAATATGTATAAACTTTAAAAAGTACCAAATTTCATGGTTCCAGCATAACATACTTGGGGATTACCACATGTCTTAATTTGGTTTCTGTCACTGTGATGATACACTGATGAAAACCAACTTGGGGGAGGAAAGGGTTTATTTCAGCTTCCAACTCGCAATTGTAGTTCATCATTGAGGGGAGTCAAGGCAGAAACTCAAACAGGAACCTGTAGGCAGGAACTGAAGCAGAGGCTGTTTGCTGGCTTATTTCTCATGGCTTGCTCAACTTGCTTTCTTATGCAGCCCAGGGCAACTTGCTCTGGGGTGGCACCACCCACAGTGGGTTGGGTCCTCCCACATCAGTCATTTATCAAAAGATATCACACAAACTTGTTGACAGGTCAATCCTTTTTTTCCATTATAATATTTTTATTGATTATCTGGTAATTTAATATAATGCACCCCAATCACACTCACTTCCCATTCCTCCTAAGTCCTCTCACCCTCGTGCCTTTCCTCAATGCCCCCCCAACTACACATTAAGTACAATTTGTGTTGTCCATGTAGTCATTGGAGCATGGTCAAACTCCCAGTGAACGGCCCCTTAAAGATACCTGAGTCCTTTCCTACCCAACTTCAGAAGCCATCAGCTGTGAAGGGGCTACACTTCCACATCCCTATCATAATTTTTAAGGACTCTCTTCATTGGCCTCCTGCCTAAACATCTTTGGGGGAAGGAGGAGTTGTTGCAGAAGCCTTCAATGTCTTTCATTCTCACCTCTGAGTCTGGAGTGGTTGATACCACTGTAACAGTAGCCTCTTTGCCTATAACAGGTAGCAGCAGCATGGACCATGGACTTCCACATGGTTGCCAGTGACTGCTTGGACCACGGACCTCATTATGGTTCTCAGTGGCAGCAAAGACCACAAACATCCAATCTTATAGAAGTAGTTCCTTAATTGAGTCCCTCTTGATTCATTTAGGTTTGTGTTGAGTTGACAAAATCTAATCAGGACATTATACACGATAATTTTGGGGGGGCAGTATTTTTTTTGGTTATGTTGTATCCATTAATGCTGAGGTTAATTAAACTTTATATAACAACATTTTAGCAAATAAGTTTTAAAATCCTTTGTAAGTGCTGTACTGTTAGGTAAAGATTAACAATTATTGGAATTACACCAACTTACTCACCTCAGAAAGAAAATGGTAAGTATTTATGCTTTTGGGCTCACACCGGGAAATAGGTTTCTATTATATTGTGTTAAAAGTAGCTCAACTATAGGCAACATCCAATTGGTATAATCACATTGGTATCATGAACTGCTAAAAAGATGAGTTTTGTTACTATGTAACAAATACCAGACTATATGATTATAACACATGTACTCTAAATCTTAATATTATGACATCTCAGTGAATATGTATTAGTTGTCAATATTATATATCACCCTACGAGATTAATTTAACTCTATCTTGTTAAATGCAATATGGCCAAAATCATTCAGTTAGTATAAATTAATATTAATGTAATTATACATGAATTTATTGCCTAACCTTAATTAAGAAACCACCTACATATAATGCTTATTAGAGTTCAATAAATATTCTTAATCAGTATTGTTGAAATAACAATTAGAACTTTGATCTTTCCCATTGTTATTTCTTAAGTAAATACCCATTTGGGAATTTCAGTTTTCTATGGTACTGATCTACACAATATCTGAACTAACTCTAATTAAAGGCTGTGCCTTCCTTGATGTTAAATTTCAACATGATATGTGTGTGTATGTACATGTATATGTATGTTGGTGGAGGCTGCTTCTTTGTTCCTGGCCGCCAAGACCCAAAATAATCACACAGAAACTGTATTAATTAATTAAAATACTGCTTGACCAATCACTTAGGTGTACTGCTAGCTAGTTCTTATATCTTAAATTAACCCATTTCTATTAATCTGTGTTTCACCACGTGGCTGTGGCCTACTGGTAAGTTTCCATCTGGCGTCTGTCTCCTGCTGCAGCTACATGGCTTCTCTCTGACTCCTCCTACTCTCTCTATATCTTTTCCAGCCTGGCTATATTCTGCTAAGCCATTGGCCAAAAGCAGTTTCCTTATTAACCAATGGCAATAAAACATATTAACACCATACAGAGGGAAATCTCACATCATATGTGTGTGTATGTATGTATGTATGTATGTATGTATGTATTTATCAAGTTAAAGATATATAATATATTCTATCCAGATGGACAAAGGAACTTGATGGATATTTTTAAGAGTGAAATAAAAACAAAAGGACAAAATGTAAAGACCAACACAAGAAAATACCTAGATTCTTATACTTGGCTAACACTCTAAACCTCCACTTTCTTGTTTCTGAGCTACAGTTTATTCATTGATTTACTAGGAAAAAAAAAACTATTGCCAGTGTGATGTTAGTGTTTTCAGATAAATTTCAATACCATATGGAAAACTGGGGTGACTTGGAATGATGGCAGTCAACATGAAGTGACCCAAATATTTCATGCTGACTCTTCCCATGATTCTCCTGTGTGCAGGGTTTGTAGTGGGTGTGGCTTTAGGCTGTTTGATCATTGGGTGCTCTTAGAGCTTTAGAAGTATGAAAAATAAGAATAGTAATCATAATATTCATATTCCCAGCCCAGGAATCCTTAGGGCTTCTTGGGGGTGATGATAAGCTTGCAAATATCCAAAATAAGCCAGCGAGAAAAGTAGTGACATCTTCATATATAGACTAGGAAGTTGAGACCCAGAAACCATTCAGTTCACAAGTAACAAACCTTGAGCAAGAATCTGGATCCTTAGCTTTGTCTGCCTGCTAAAGACAATCTTGTATTCAGTGGGGAAGTCAGTCCAGGGTTTTCTGATTGGAGCCTAAATAGACACACATCCCCATATTAGATCACTATTAGATGTAAGACACTGTTAGAATGATACCTTGTTGACAAACACACACAACTGAAGGCAACTTGATACATAGAATATAGTAAATGCCAGTCCATTCAATTAATTAAAGTACACAATAGGACACAGAGACTTGAACCCATAAGAGACTTAATATGTATCCTGACTTACCCTTCGCTCAGAGTGAGTCACACAACTGTCTAGAAATAAAGCAGGGAGAAGCCAATATGCTTTTCATTTGTCTCCCATTGTCAGAGTTGATTTATGAAAAGAAAATGCTGACTTATTAAAAAATTTCCAAATGAGCAAGAGAAAAAAAAGAATTTGTGGTATATTACATTCATAATGTTAAAATGGAAAAGCTCCCAAAGTTCCATTTCTGCCATCTGAGGTGCTTTGGAAGTGTGGGAGCCCATTCAGGCCACCATAATAAAAGCTCTGCTGTCTGGGTGGCTGACAGACAATAGGAGTTTATTCCTCTCAGCTGTTGCTTCTGGGAAGTCAAGATCGTGTGCTGGCAAGCTTGGTGTCTAGTGGAGACCTTTTCCCCACACCATTATCTTCGTGAGCTGAAGAAAGAATGAGGCTTTCTCTTGAGTGTCCTCTTCAAAGGCACTAGTCTTAGCCATCCGTGGTCTGTCTGCATGAACTAGTCACCTCTTGTTGTGGTTTGGCTTCCATCACTGTGATAAAGTACTCTGAGAAAAGCAGCTTTGAGGGGGAAAGGATTGGCCCTGTTTACAATTCCAGGTTATAGTCTATCATTGCAGGGAGCCAAAGTAGGAGCTTAAAGAAGCATGTCACATTCACAGTCAAGAACAGAGTGAATGCACTCATGGTTCCTTGTGTTCAGCATCCTCTACACTTAAATAGTTCAGGACAACGACCACCACCATGACCTCCACCACCACCACCACTGCAACCATCATCACCATGACTACCACCACAACTACCACCACCACCACCGCCACCACAACCCTCCCAAGAAATGGCACCACTCACTATGGGCTAGGTCAGTGTAATCAATACAATCTCGCAAAGACAGGACCACAGCCAACCTGGTCTAGGCATTTTCTAATAAGGACTCTTTTCCAAGGTGATTCTAAATTGAGCCAAGTTGAAATTAGAAGTCACTTTTCATATGGCCTCACCTGCTAATGGCGTCACCCCGTGGGTTAGACTTCAGTGAATGAGTTGTTGCTGGCATCTAATGACCATACTGGTGAGGTGCGGTTCCTGACAGCAAGGAATGCTGCACTGGGTCCTCCTCTGTGGCAAGAGAACTTATCTTTCAATCATCATTTTGATGGATCTGAATCCTGTCGTTGACAATGGCTGAGGATCTTTAGGTCTTTTTATGGATCTGAGCTCTGGCGCTGTCTTTAACAATGCCTGAGGTTATTGTACCCTTTTGAGATTTTCTTTATTTTTATTTTATGTATATGGGTGCTTTTTCCTGCCTGTATGACTATATATCACAATCATGCTGTGTCCATAGAGAACAAAAGAGAGCCTTGGGTCCCGAGACTAGAGTTACAGATAATTTTGAGCTACTATGTGGATGCTAGAAAATTGAACCCAGATCTTCTGGAAGAGCAGCCAGTGCTCTTAAGTGCTGAGCCATCTCTCCAGCCAGACATATGTTTTCTTTAAAGACAGAAAACATAGAATAAACTCACCCAACATAGTAAACTAATATTCATATGCTTATTTATAGTTACTATATTTACATAATTACATCCAATAAGCAAATTTGTTTAAAGTTCTGTTATCTGCCTCTCATTCACTGTTTTTCATCTGCTTTATATAGTCAATACTTTAGAGCAACTATGAGCTAAATAGCATATTTGATCTGTACTTATTAAAATGTATGTAATAGAAAAAAATCTTAGGATAATCAGACCACTGTGTAAGAATTAGACAGCTAGAACACAGACTGGAAAGTAGAATGTGATAGTTTTTGGTAAAATATACATTTAATTATTACTCTTGCTAAGAGATACTTTGCGCTTCTGCACTAAGGAAGATCATAAAACACCTGACTAATTCTTGTTTAAAGCCTCGTCAGGTAGTAGATCCTAACTGCCTTTAGCTGAAAAAAAAATACCACTTTATAGCCAACAAAGCAAAAGAAAGTTATTAGTGGGTCCCCTTGAGATGGCTTGAGCTGGGACTGGGGTTCTTGCTGTGCAGTCCTGATTACCTGAGCTTGATCTCTGGGACCCAAAGCAAATTGGATGAGACCCAAGCCTGCTTTCCAGGCTGTGATTCAGGTAGAGATTCCTTAAGCTGGTTTCTCTCCCTCCCTCCTCCTCACTTCCAGCCAGCCCACTAACCACTGGGCCCTGGGATCAAGACTATGTGGAACCTGATTCCAAGTCTTAATTAAAAGACCCCTAGAGTCAGTTCCCTGCCCCCACCTGCTCGCCGGCTACCCATCCCTCATTGCTCTCTAGTCTGCTCTATAACCTAAGCCTAAGTTCCAGTCAGAACTTCACCCTCCCTGACTACCATGCCCATCTTGGATAAGTCAGAGTCCAAATCCTAAAATCTGAGAGTGTCCCCAAGACTAAAACTCAAGAATTATTCAGATGGTCCGCAACCTGACAGACTGGGGTAACATTAAACAAAGGCCTGAACATCTACACTACAAAGACCAATTATGCACACCAAGATACACCATAAATATTGTAACTCCAGATACCTAGATCCCTGTGCAAAAACACAAACAAGAACAACAAAGACAATATAATTCCACCAGAAGCCAGCACCCCTCTTATAAAATTCCCTGAAAAGGGCAATTTAGCTGAAGCACAAGACACAGACTTCACAACAGCCATTATGAATATGTTGAAGAACCTTAAAGAGTATATGAAAAATGCCTGGATGAAGCTCATGAAAACACCGACACTTAAGTGTAATAATAAGAAAAAATTAAGATATGGAATTCAAATTGAACAAAGAAATAGACTCACTAAAGAAAAGCCAAACTGAGATGAAAAACTTGGGGAGTCAAACAAAAAAGCACCCGCTGACCAAATGAAGTAAAAGATAGAGTTTCAAGTCTTGAAGACAAGAAAAAGAAATGGATCACTCAGCCTAAGAAAACATCAAATCATTAAAAATTCAAACACAATGGGCTGGAGAGATGGCCCCATCATTAAAGGAAAGAGTCTTAACCAAAATGTCAAAAATCCAGGCACAAAGCACCCAAGAAATCCAAGACATATGAAAAGACCAAACTTATGAATTATAGGTATAGAGGAAGAAACACAAGCCAACGTCACTGAGAATATAAAAACAAAACAAAACAAAAAACAATAGAAGAAATTTCCCAAATGTAAAGAGTCTCACTAGATCCCCCTGACCGGCCTAGAACTCCTGCTATGTAGACCAGACTTCTGCTGAACTCACAGAAATCCTCTTGCCTCTGCCCTCTGAGAGCTGGGATTAAAGACCTGTGTCACCATGTGCAGCTTCCTGAAGACTGCTTCCTGGAGTGACTGCCTGTTTCCAGCAAGGCTGTTGTAGCTCTTCTCACTGCATCTAGTCACCCTTCCTCATGCTCTAGCCTAATGGCCGGGGTCATCAGCCTTTTGTGGCTTCACTGCGCTGCAGAGATTATTCATGGTTGGAGCATGTCTACAGGAGTGTAGCTCTTCTCCCAAGGGCATTTCAAGGTATTTGACCTTTTGTTACTACTGTTTTGCCTTTTTCTTTTTGATCATTTTGGAATCCTGTAAATATCAATAGTTTAATACGGTGTTGAAAGTTTGGGCATTATTTCTCTTTCAGAGTTTTGTCTTCTAAGTCTGCGATGTCTTAGTTGTAAGCGAATTGAAAACTTTTATCAGGATAAACCGTGTGTGTGTGTGTGTGTGTGTGTGTGTGTGTGTGTGTGTGTGTGTGTGTGTGTGATGTGTATGTGTGTGTTTCTAGAGGCTGAACCTAGGCAAAATGCACACTAGGCAAGTACTCTTCTGCTGAGCTATAATCCTAGCCTAGATTTTCTGGGTTTTTTTTATTATTATTTTAAGCTTTAAAGAATTTCCAAGACATTCTTCTAGTTTTATATTTTATCATAATTTGTTCTCCTAGTCATCAGACCTTTATAGAAATGTTAAGTAAAAGTCTGATTTTGTTATCCATTTGTTAGAAGTCTTTATTTGAATTCTTTTTCATGTTTCTGTCATTTGAAATGCCACATTTATCATAAAATTGTTCCCATACACAGCCTGCTCCCAGGCTGTCCATTATGACAATGAGCTGGGTGTTTGCACATGCCCAAGATAATATTTTTGTGATTACTAGAATATTAAGGTATCTTTTGATAGTTAAAAGGTTATTTTCTCTTCCTTGGTTTATGTTTTAAAATGTCTTTGGATTAATAATGTTTATTTTTGATATACAAACATTCATTTATTAATATATCTAAAACTTTTTAGAAATTTGATTAGAATTACATTAAATATATAGCTTTTGTAGAAATGAATATTTAAAAGGATAAACACTTCAATGTGTTAGATTTCCTGATTATTCTTACAGTATGTTTGACATTTCTTGCAGATTTATTCATATGTATTTCATAAATGTTGTTTTTGCAGATTCTTTTTTCATCAGATTTTAATTGATTACTTTGGGAAAGCAGTCATTTTCACATATGCATTTTTCTCCTTTTCCCTTCCTTCTTCTGTCTATATGTCTCTGTGTCTCTCTGTGTGTGAGAGAGACAGAGACAGAGAGATACAGTGTCTCACTATCTAGTATAATCTGGCCGCAAACTTCTTGTGCTCACACTGCCTGATCCTGCAGGCTAGGGTTGCAGGCATATATCTGGCTCCTAGGTCCAGCTCCAGTACAGGTGAAAACACTCAAAATTAGAAACTTGGAGTACACAGCACAGCCTGCAGATGGCTCAACATCTTAGTGTCCTTTCCCGGGGACTCAGATGGTCTGAACCTCTTCCAGGTAGCTCAGCTAGTCTTTGTTTCTTCTAGTCAATTTGGCTGGTCTCTGCTTCTTCTAGGCAGTTTTTACTATGTATACACTATTAGGGTGTTAGAGATGAAGGTCTAGTGAATCTCATCAATTTTAGGGACTTCCTGAAGCTACTTTGAGTCCTTCTTAATAGACTTTCCTTTAGTATTTCAACTCCCTTTAGGACATCCTATTGTTTTGTCTCCTTGTAAACATAAAGTCTTAACTGAAAGTTTCACTCTAAGACGAAAAGTTTAAATCTTGGAGGAAACACATGCTACACTTGGGGATTTATTAGCTTCTCCTCTCACTGCAAATATAGTTTCTTGCCCCCAACATTTTGTAAGCCTATAGTTGGTTGTCTGAAAATTCCAAGTTTATGCTCTTCCTTTCCAATAGCAATAAATCTGCATTCTTTTCTTATTTCCCTGGGTAGGTCTTTAAATACATCGATGAAGACTAGTGGTGACCACAGATAGTTTTGTATGCATTTTTAAGATGAAGACTCAGTAGATCTGGTTGCAGCAGTATATGCAAACAGGTTAAAAAACAAAAACAAACAAAACAAAACAAAACCCACCATCACCACCACCAACAACAACAAAACAGGAAATTGAGAATGTGCAAGTAGGTGCTGTGCAAATCTGACAAGCTAAGTTCCACCCCTGGAACCCATAGTGGAAGGGTAGAATAAACTCCTGAAAGCTACAATTTCCACACATGCAACACAGTATAACTGTGTCAACAATGCTGCCGCTGCTGCTGCTGATGATAAAATAAAATTTAAGATATAGGCAATTACCTCTAAAATGAAGGAAAAACTCACTGTGAGCCTTATACCGTCATTGCAATGCATCAGTATAGCTAGCTAGCTCTCAGTACAGAAGACCACTGACTATATAAGTATGTAGGTCCATTTTGAATTGGCACACATGGCCCACACACAGTGCAAGCCTCCTCACATTGGGAGGAAATACTTGACTATTCAAACCCTTTAGTATAAATACCTATGCATAAAGGTTACTTTCTTCCTTATAATTATAGTTCACTTTTCCATCAGAACATAATATCTGAGGGCTATGGATGGCCTATGGTTTGGCCTTTTCTGTGATCTAGGTCTCATGAAGAGCCTTGGTTCTCATGGAGAAAGTGAGGAGCTTCCATTTCTAAACCAGATACCTTCAGATCTGCATGGTACTTTCTTAGCTGCATAGTATGCACTACAGATGCCCTTCAGTTTGTTACAAATACATCTCAGGAACCCCTAAAGTGCGTTCTGCCCCCCGCCCCCGACATACCAGTCTGGGCAACTCTTGCGGATATTAGACTATTTTCTGCTACAGTGGCCAGGATAAAATGTGTTCTTGTTTTTTCTAAAAATTTGTAAGAGGATATATAGTATGACTTGTTCCAGCAAGCTGGGATAGTTTGAATTTGACATGCAAATCAATATTTCTAGTAGTCAGTAGCACATATGTTAGTCTCTCGAGCTTGAATCAGTTTTAAAACTATCTTGTAAAATCTAGAAAAACTAAGCCCTGCTCAGTATGGTATTTCCTCTTACTTCATGTTTCAACCACAGTTCTTTAGCTCAAACTAGACTTTTTCTAGCAGAACACTGTAAAAGTCTACAGGAGAGGTGCCCCCATGACATGTAGTGACTTGCTTCTTTGGGAGAGCCCCCCACAGTCTGAGTGGGCTGCTTTCTTTTCTGTAGTGGGAATTCCATTTCAGAAAGTAGACGTTTATTTGGAGGAGGGAAGAAGCGCTAGGTTTATTCAAAACCATTTGTACTAAATTCAACAAGGTATTCTGGATTGTAACTAGGAAGAGGAAAAAATGGCATTAGTTTAAATGAATCAGGATAAAGCATATAGATAAATTAGTGACATGGTATCAGTGTTTACTTCTTTGATAAATGCACCATGTTTATACGGATTCTAACCAAAGGATATCTAGGGGAAATGTATGAGAAACATCTTTGCATTATCTTTGCTGCTCTTCCATCAATCTAAAATAAACCCTAAAGAAAAAGAATTTTGACCATTTTAAGTCTAGATTTGGATAAAAGCAACTCTTAGCTTTAAGAAAGCTAAGATTCCAGTGCTTAGCGGTCACCAGAACCCTGTTGGCCACTACTTTAGTCCCATCAAAGCCCTAGGTTTTATATTCAATAGGCTATGATCATTTTTCCTTTAGAGAGAAGGGATCAGTGTGCATATATGTGTAAGTGTGTGTGTGCAAGTGCACATTTGTCTGTGTATCTGTGTGTGTGCATATGTGTACATGTGAGTCATGTTGCAGGTAACTGTTAAGTGTTGAAGCTGCGGGAATAACACTCGTGAGTGAGGACTGCTCTATACTTTACATTGTTTGCATGCCAAGCTCTACAATGAAAGCTTTATAAACATGACCGCATTCCATACTTACACCAGCCTTACAAAGTGGGTGCTGTCAGTAGCCCTGCTTAAAAATGAGGGAGCAGGTTCAGGAAAGCAGACCACTTGCCCAAATTCATGTAGCTTTGAAGTACAAACACAGGCCTGTCAGCCCTCAGAAACCACGTGCGAAAGTGCTACTCAGTTCTATTTACTTGTGATAATAACAATGTGACTGAAATCATTTATAAATAATGATATGGATGCTTAATTTAATTGTCTGCTTGTTAGGATCATAAAATTCTAATGACACCATTTAGTGAGTGCTTGACCTCAGAGAAATCAGCATACTTATGTAGCTTCCATTTACTCTACCTGTGCAGTGGAGATCCAGCTTTACCGGTTAGTAATGGAAATTATAAAGCACCATGTGCATGACCTATTATGATGTTTTCTAAGCTACAACTTCATGTGCTATTGTTGTTCAGGAAGGTCTCATTATGTAATCAAACTCATCATGGAGTTCTGACTCATGGTCCTCCTATCTCAGCCTCTGTAGTACTGGAATTACAGGTATGTGCAACCAAGTTCACCTGGGAGATTATTAATGAATAAAAAGGTCTTTTCTCAGCCCTATATTATTGCTTTCTTCATATGTCTTGAAAAGGTGGCCTTTCTTTACTCATGTGTTTCTGATTCTGTTTATACTTTGAATGCTAATGGAAAGCAAACATTTAATAACGTTAAAGACATTTGTTTACAGAGCACCAGAACCTACTACAAAACAAAAACATAGATACAAGCATGTAGGTTCAGATACATGTCCATAAAGAGAGACCAGTCTGTACTCCTGTAATTCTCAGGCCACTCTGATGAGGTGGCTGTACCTCTGTTGTTGTGTATCTTTACAGAGGCGGGATCCAGGAAGACAATAAAAGAACGGGTCCCAGTGAAAAGCCAGTAATCGGGAGGTGGAGGTGTGACCTTGTTCAAACTGACTATAGACTCCTTGCTTATTTCTATGATTCACTATTCGGTTTTTAAAACTTTTGCTTTAATGAGGACCTTTGCAATTTACTTTAAAAACCAATGACATTTGCCATGTAGAACACGAACCTACATCCAGCAACTGATGGAAGCAGATGTAGTGACCCACAACCAAGCACTGGGCTGAGCTCCTTGAAGAGAGGGAGGATGGATCATATGAACAAGGGGGGTCAAGATCATGATTGGGAAAACCACAGAGACAGCTGACCCAAGCTAGTAGGAGCTCACTGACTAGGAACTGACAGCTGGGGAATCCGAATTGGACCAAACTAGACCCTCTGAACGTGGGTGAGAGTTATGTGACTTGATCTGTTGCGGGGGGGGGGGGGAAGGGCTGGCAGTGGCACCAGGGACCTATCCTTTTGGAGTTCATTCCGTATTGTGTGATACCTTGCTCAGCCCTGGTCCTGCCTCAAGTCGGTATGCCAGACCTTGTTTACTCCACAAGGAAGGCTTTACCCCCTCTGAGGGGTGGTAGATGGGGATTAGTAGGGGGATCATAAGGGTGGAAGAAGGGGAGGAAGAGGGAACTGGGGTTGGTATGCAAAATGAAAAGTAAATTTTTTTAATATGAAAAAGGAAAAAAAAAGATACTAATGCGTGGTGTGATGTAAAGTAAAGCACAAAATACTGCCATAATCAAGCATCAAAGATTCCCAGTAAGGGAGTGCTGTTTAATTTTCCACCCAACTCAAACTGGGGACATTTAAAATATATTTTACTTAAAAATAAAACTAGCTATGCTGCTTAATTCAAGTAGAAGCACTTGTGGATATCTCTCCAGTTAAATTGTTTCTTTATGGATAGACTGCCATTATCAGACACTATTTGTCAATAGTGTCATCTCTTGGTGACAGTCACCAAACCGTATGGTGTGTTCTAGACTTGCACTTGATTGAGATAACAGATATTAGGCTGACATTTCGAATGTTCCCCTTGATCTATGTTTCCCCATCTGAAAGAGGTTGGGAATTCAAGAAAATTCTCCACAGGCCATCATTAATTTAGTTTCTTAGGGATTTTTTTTCAAAGTCACAAGAATTAGCAGGGCTTTGCGTGAATTCCCTGAGCTTAAAATCATATAATTGCTTTTAACGTTTTCTTATATTTTTCCAAAAGGTGGGAAAGAAAATTGAGTGGTAACAGAAAGGCTGTTAAAATACAACTATAAGATAGATGCTCCATAGTTTGGAGTGTTCTTCAGCTGGGAAGTGTGCATGCCGCTATTTGTGGATCAAGGCTAGCAGTATGTGATGTGCCAACAATTTCTAGTTTTAAGTTTTAATTCTACTGCCCTCAACAGATATCAAAGTTCTTATCAATTTCAACTTACTTTACTTGATATAGTTGTCTAATCTTTAAGTTTCAATTAGCAACACGCTCTTGGTTTCCAGTCTTGCAGAAGAAGGTGTTTGTTTATTTATTTAATTCAAGAAATAAACATCTCTGTTCTTACTATTCAAGTCAAAAGCTAAGGTCTTGACAATAACCTGAAAAATAGCCATGAAATGATGACTCCTACTGTCTTCTGCTGTCATTGAAATGGAAGTAAATGTCGCTTTGAACACCTTCATAAGCATCCCTTACTTTTCCTTTGTGGGTTTACTTAATCCTGAAAGCCACATAATTCTACATAATGGTTTTCATTACCCTCCCCAGTTGAGTTATTGTTGAGTTAGGTTTCTCCTAATTGTGAACATCAGTACCACATGTCTTCTGTCATCCCACAGATGCAAGTGTTTTCTTTAGTGTGTGTAAGTAGGCGTGCAATGACCAGGACGTAACTGATATGCATACAACTGCTAAGGAAACATATCACCAAAGTGAGCACAGAAGTTTATAAAACCACTCACAACACACAAGGGACCAAGTTACTCTAAACCTTTCCCACATTTGAAATAGTATAGTTCAATGTCTTTCCTTTTAAAGTAGAGTTTTCCCCTCCTGAACATCAGCAATGATCACTTGTTCACAAAAGATGCCATCACGTCTATGGGACAAGAGTATCTCTTGTAAGAATTCTAATCTTATTGTGTTTATAATTCATAACTTCCCTAAAGAGATATTTCTATATGCTTTATTAATTTGGATCAAAGACCAAAAGTCTTTCCTATTGTGTGTGTGTGTGTGTGTGTGTGTGTGTGTATGTGTGTATTTCATATGGTAGGCAGTGGCTATTATAACTCCTTTGCTTCTTTTACTAAAAAGGTAGCTATAGATGATACAGACATGAATAACTATGACTGTATTTCAATAACACTTTATTTATAAAAATAGACACAAGAATAGATTTGGTGTTTGGGTTACAGTTTCCTGACTCCTGGCTTTGATAAGGAGAGATATTGATAGGTGCATTGCTAATCTTTCTATTGGCAGAATGGCTAATCCTTCTTTAAGAGACTCACAAAGTACCGTGTACACACTTTCTGTTACAGATTATATAACTGCAGATTGAAGAACATCTATTCTTTGTGGATAGCAAGAAAATTAGCATAAACTTTTCCAGCACAATTTTGAGTCTGATAAAAAAATCAAACCTAAGACTGGGAAGATTACTCAGTGGCTACAGTGCTTGCTGTACAGGCATGACTATCTGAGTTCAGGTGCCTGGAACACATATAAAAGTCAAGTGAGCATAGTGGTTTGCCTATAATCCCAACACTCAGGAGCCAGAAACAGGAGATCCCTATGGCAAGCTAACCAGTCATACTCACCTAATTGCACTAACTTCAGTAAGAGACCCTGCCTAAGAAAGTGGAGAGCAATTAAGAAAGAGATCTAGTGTGTCAGCCCCTGGCCTTCACATGAACACCATATGCATATTGCCAAACATACAAACATACACATATGCATGCAAATCACATAGATAATATATAAATGCCACCAAAATGAGTCAAACCTTTATATTGCTAATTTCAGCAGAAAGTCAACAAAAATAAACATAATTCTATTTCATTTTCATATAAAAAATTTAAGTAATTTTTGTATTCATACAGCAAAGAAATGGTATTTGATGTTGGGTTTGTGGCCCTGAAACTTGTTTTTTAATGGAAGCATTTTTCCAGGCTATCCATATGGGATAGGAATTGGCACAGTCTTTAGTGCTGGATACTAATTATCACCATTGCTAATTTATTGGGTTTATTTTTCCTCTTTTAAAAACATGACCAACACGATGTCAATCTTGTGCATTCATTATCACGTTCGGTTCTGACTACGTCCTTTAGTATTGATTTCACATTAGTTGATGCACACACAGAGAAGCTGAGCCTTGGAGAGATGACGAACAATGTTCAGAGGCAGAAAACTGCTGCGGGAGCTCCTTCCGCTCCTTCAGCCAATAGCCTTTGAGATACCAGCCCACTGGGGTGTGGTCTCTTTCTCTTTAAAATGCAGCGGCAGCCCTCCTCTCACTCTCTTGCTTTGGACTCTGGTTCCAGTGACTAGACTCTTTTCCTGGTCATGTAGAATGGTGTTCTGTAAGTTTTTTCCCCTCAAACAAATAACCCTTTAAATAATAATTCCAAACTGGTGTGGGATTGTTTCATGCTTTATCTGGTGCCCAACCTTTGGTTTTAGAACCATCCTCCCACCCCCTCATCCCCCGGCTCAGCTGCCTGCCGCTGGTTTGGCTGCCTGCCACCAGCTCAGCTTGGCATGAGCCCTCCCCCAGCCATGGCCTGTGCGTGGAGTCAGCAGCTAAAAACTCCATACCTCCCGGGATCCATGGGCCCAGACAGTCTCTGCCCACCTGGCTTGATCTTTGCTGAGTGGGTTTTAAATCCCCCACTAGAAGCGCAGCCCTTAGGCAGTGTGAGTCAGAGTGCAAGCCATTGCCACATCCACCAGAAGCGCTGTTTGACATCCCCACCACAGCATTTGCATTTGCACCGTGACCCTTTGTCTCAGCGGAAGCAGCATAGGGATGCTGGGTGAGCAGTAGGCCAGCAGTTCTCACAGCTGCTGTGTCACGACCCCCTGCATCGGGTCAGAGCAGGGCAGGCACCTGGGGTGAGCCATGCTGTTTATCAGCCACTGGAAGCTCCCTGCATTTTTGTTCTTTGTGGCTGAACTCTGGGTTTTCTTCCTCTGTGTACATCTGACCTCTCAAGTACCACAGGATCGGTCCTGACACCATTCCATTGATTCTGGTCACGACCCGGAAACAGTACCATCTGCTAGTTAACAGGTTAAAATGGCAGGTTTCATTTTTAATGGGACTCTAGCCATGATTTTTGCTGAAATCACAAGAAGCCTATATGCCTATGGAGATACCTCAATTTCATGGTTATATTGGGTTTCAGTTTTCTTCTTCATATTATATCATTATGGAAGTATATGGCATTAATTGATAGGATTAATACCATGATAGGCAAAATTGACTCCATATCTAAGGGTACTAGGAACTTACCTGAGAGGGTCCAGGCTGTTGGATTTGACTTTCAGAAGTTATCACAGAGTTTTGATAAGGTAACAGACAGAATATACCTCCAGGATGGCAACTTACACAATATCCGGGGGCAATTCAAGGAGTAGATGTTATCTTTGAGAGGAAACATTGAGACCTTGGAATCACAGCTGCAGAATGGGGACCAGAAAATTGATACTGTAGGAAAATCACTAGAAACATTTGCAGGTCAAGAGATTCAGGCTTTATGAGAGATTATGATTAAGAGATTTGAGATTGAGGAAATTATTGGAGCTGATGAACCGGGTGAGAAGACACAAGGGCAGGATACAATGCCACCACCGTCTGTCAGAACTGGTCTACCTAGGGTTTTAGCAACTTACCCTGTAATTTATTCTGACAAAGTGTCAACTTCTAAAGGCTCAAAGGGAGCCAAAGAAGGTAGATGGACGCCCATAGTACTGAATGATCTGAAGGAAATTAAGCACGCCACTGTTACTTATGGCTTGCACTCTACATTTGTTAAGAAAATGATAAGGATTTGGGCTTCTAATGTCAGGGCTATGGCACATGATTTCTCCCAGTTAGCATCAGTGGTGTTAGAAGATAGACCTTCCTTGATGTTTGGAATTTATTTCAGAGAAGAATCCAAATATATGGAACAGCAAGGAAGAGCAAAAGGTGTGGAGGTTTTATAGGATCAAATTCTTGGTGTAGGAGCATACGCTGATCCACAGGTCCAAGCTCTTTATGATGAAGAAGTATTGTCCCTATGCCACAAAGCAGCCTTGAATTCCTGGGATAGAATACCAGAATAGAGTCATATACCAGGGTTAGGCAGGGACAGGGAAAACCCTATACTGACTTTTTGCAAAGATTAATTAAGGCTCTGAACATAGGAGTAACAGACCCAGAATCTAGACGACTAATGCAAACTTAGAATGCAAAAAGATAATTGGGCCTTTAAGGTCTAGATCAGCACCTATGGATGAATGGATCCACCATACCATGAATTTTCAGACCATTAACTACAATGATGAATCTTGGGTAGGAGAAGCAATTTCCAAAGTGATGATGGGACATCAACCTGCCAAATGTTTTAATTGTGCTAAATTAGGACACCTGAAAATGGATCGCAGGCAAGGAATTTCTAGAAATAACACTTCATCTGGGAATGGCAGGAATAGGAACCCTTGGCCTTCAGGTATATGTAGAATGTGTGGTAAAGGATGACATTGGACCAATGAATGCAGATCAACAACAGATAGACAAGGCAACCTGATACCATTGGGAAACTCCTTGAGGGGCCTCTCGTAGGCCCCAAAGCCAAAAGTGGCCCAGTCATTCCCAGTAACCATGGAGGACATGTCGCACCAGGAAAATTAAAAACAATAGAACCTTCTGTGCAAGATCATAAGGTTCTAAATGATGGCTCAAATTTGGAGGATAAGTCAGAAATTCAAATAGGAAATAAGAAGCATATATTTTGGCAAACTTCTATAAATGATCAGAGACCAAAGCTGAGAATGCGTATAAATGGAATTGTGATTGTTGTCTTGCTAGACACAGGAGCAGATGTGAGTATCATCACTCCAGAATCTTGGCATCCAAGTTTGTCTCTTCAAGAGGCAGATGTTCAATTACTAGGAATTGGAACCATATCTCGAGTTAACCAAATCACGAGATGGGTTAACTATATTGGGTCAGAAGGTCAAAGAGGAAAGCTAAGGCCATATGTAGCTGATACTGCAATAAATTTATGGGGCCGTGACCTGCTTCAGCAATGGAATAGCCAGATTAACATTCCTGCAGTCCCAGGAACTCATGATTCTGGGAAGGATGTAATAAGGTACTATGTACAAAGGTCACCAGCCATCCAGGCTGTACAAGAACATAAAGCGACTAACAAACCTTTAGAAGTACCAACAGCCCTACCTTTAAAATGGCTAACTGAGAAGCCAATGTGGGTTAAGCAATGGCCTCTAGCTGAAGATAAATTGCAGGCTTTAGAACAATTGGTACAGGAGCAATTAGATGCTCGACATATTGAGGAGTCAACTAGCCCTTGGAATTCTCCTGTGTTTGTTGTAAAAAAGAGATCTGGTAAATGGAGAATGGTGATAGATCTAAGGGCTGTCAACAAGGTAATTCAACCTATGGGCCCTCTACAGTCTGGAATTCCTCTGCCTTCTCTGTTACCAAAAGGATGGCCTCTTATAGTTATTGATTTAAAGGATTGCTTCTTTACTATACCTTTACAAGAAAAGGATAGAGAAAAATTTGCCTTAACAGTGCCTACTTATAATAATTCTCCACCTACTAGGAGATACCAGTGGACTATCCTAACACAGGGAATGCTCAATATCCCCAGCCTGTGTCAATACTTTGTAAGTCAGCCATTGGAAATAATACATAAGCAATTCCCTAAGTCTATAATTTACCATTACATGGATGACATTTTGCTATCTGATTCAAACATAGATACTTTAGAAAGAATGTTTGGGGAAGTAAAGATAGTTTTGCCTAAATGAGGATAACAAATTGCTCCTGAAAAGATTCAAAGAGGAGATTCTGTTAATTACCTAGGTTACAGAATAGGTTTACAAAAAATTAGGACACAAAAGGCACAAATTAGGAGAGACCAGTTATGGACTCTTAATGACTTTCAAAGATTGTTAGGAGACATTTCCAGTCTACAACCAGCTGTTGGGATAATACCTAATCTAATAATTCATTTAAACAAAACCTTAGATGGTGACAAAGATTTGAATAGTCCCAGAGAGTTAACAGCTGAAGCAGAAAAGGAACTGATGATGGTTGAGGAAAAATTACAGGAGGCACACACATGTAGATAGGGTAAATCCAAATCTTAGTTGTATTCTAGTCATATTGCCTTCCAAAATTTCTCCTACAGGAATTTTAATTCAGAGGGAAGATATTATTTTAGATTGGATCTTTTTACCACACAAACCAAGTAAAAAATTAAAAACTTATGTAGGAAAGGTCTCTGAATTAATTATAAAAGGTAAACTGAGACTTCGTCAACTAGCAGGTATAGACCCAGAAGAAATTATAGTGCCTTTCACTATTGATGAAATAAAAAGGTTATGGAAAGACAATGAACCATGGCAAATGGCTTGTGCTAATTTTCTGGGAGAAATTAATAGCAACTATCCCAAAAGCGGTAGACTTAACCTTATAAAGAGAACTTCTTGGATTCTTCCTCAAATTGTACGTGATGCTCCAATAACTGGAGCCCGTACATTTTATACTGATGCTGAAAAATCCAGAAAGGCAGGTTACAAATTAGACGAATTGAGTAAGGTGGAAAAAAGCCCTTATACTTCTGTCCAGAAGGCAGAATTATATGCCATTCTTATGGTGCTAAGGGATTTCAAAGAGCCTCTTAATATAGTTACTGATTCACAATATGCAAAAAGAGCTACCTTGCATATTGAAACTGCTGAATTTATACCAGATGATACAGAATTGACATCATTGTTTATCGAGGTGCAAAACATAATCAGGAACAGGCTTTGTCCTATGTATATAACACACATCCAATTCCATATGGATCTGCCAGGTCCTCTAGCACAAGGGAATGCAGAAATTGATCAATTATTGATTGGAAGCATGTTACAGACCTCAGAATTTCATTAAAAACATCACGTCAATAGCAAAGGTTTAAAGAAAGAGTTTTCCATTACATGGCAACAAGCTAAGGAAATCCTACTTGCTCTTTATATAACCAAAAACCACTACCTGCAGGGACCAACCAGAAGGGTACTCAAAGGAATGAAATCTGGCAGATGGATGTGTTCCACTTTGCAGAATTTGGAAAATTAAAATATGTACATCACACCATTGACACTTATTCAGGCTTTCAGTGGGCAACTGAAAAGGCTGATTCAGTAATCGTACATTTATTTGACGTTATGGCCATCATGGGTATACCTGCACAAATAAAGACAGATAACGGTCCAGCTTATGTCTTTAGGAAAATGAAACGCTTTTTTGCTTATTATAATATTAAGCATGTTACAGGTATACCTCACAATCCTACAGGTCAAACAGTTATAGAAAGATCAAATTGAACTATAAAGGATATGTTAAATAAACAGAAAGGGGTAGAAAATGCCCCCAGAAATAGATTACATAATACCTTATTAACCTTGAATTTTCTTAACGCCAATGAGAAAGGGACAACAGCAGCAGAAAAACATTGGATAATGGGAAAATCTGCTGAACTAAATCAACCGGTTTATTTCAAGGATGTGCTGACCTCTCAATGGAAGCCAGGAGATGTGCTATGTTGGGGAAGGTGTTTTGCTCTTGTTTCCACAGGAGAAGAAAAATTGTGGATGCCATCCAAATTAATAAAGGTTCTGTTTGAAGAGGAGAAACCTCTTGGAAAGGAGAAATGACATCTCATCCACAATGACGATAATCATACTGGTGGTAAGAAAAACATATAGGATGGGGGGCAGGGTTCTGTTCTTATCCCTGCAGGAAAATACTCATCTTTGAAAAATTCAAGGGACCCTGGATGTTTGAATACTGACAGATAGAAAAATAACTACCCAATAGGGATCATCAAGAAAACCGAATAGGTTCTGTAAGTATAAAATTCAAAGATATACGTTTATATTTCTAAATTTATAGAACTGGTTTTGGAGTTGGACTCTGGCTCAGTCCCTCTCTAATTTCAAGCCTGTTGTTAAAAGAAAAACCCAGAGTTTCTGGAGTTTCTGTCTCATGTCAAGAGCCATGATATAGGACAGAAAGAAAAATGAATTTAGAAAACATCTTTGCTTTTCTTCATGTCTATTTTTGTCTTTATCATCCCTTTCATTGAATATATATGTCTTCATATGTCTATATAAATAATGTTTAAGTTTTCCACAATGAACAATGAGTTTTTCCTGCAGTGATATTTGATATTTCCAAGAAGAAGATGGGGCCCCATAACAACTCCACCTGGTTGATATGATGTCATGATACTGATAGCGCTACTACAAGACCTGTTTCAGGTACCAGCTGCACAAGATGGTTCCAATTTGGTTAGCTGAAATGGTGCACATCTTTTATAGCATTCTAACCAGATCTCCACAAAATACTGGGAGACTATTTGCAATTTTACCAGACATTGATCTTGAAATTTAACCATCATTTTACTTTCACAGGATCCCCTAGAAAGAGCATCGCAGCCATGACAGCTGGAAGTAATTCTAGAGGATGATGTCCCTACTCCCAGCACAGTTTGTCCTCAGACTTAGGGACATCATTTAGGGGCTGATTATAGTTGGTATACTGTTGAGGGTTGGGGGAGGAATTTTCTAAGTTCAGGGATCTTTTTGGGAAAAAAAGGAAAAATGGATGATGGGATAATAGATTGGTATTTGTGAGGTTTTGTTTATAGACAATTACATTGGATTCAAAGTTAAATTATATTGAATATTTTATGCATGCATGCTTCTCCCTGTTTAAAACATTTTTTATGTATTTTATATATATTTACCATATTGCAGTGTATACTTGTACATTGTTTACATTTGGAGGTCATTGTCCTCAATTATTGCACAGTTGTTTATTGTCTTAGTCTTTGAGTTAGATAGGTATTACGAATTATAGATTAATAGTCATCTATGTTTGTCATATTTATAGTTAGACTAATCTTCGATGGGGTTGAAGACTGGATAAATGTAGTTACTTTTCTCTCATGAGTTGGCCAAGTTATTTATTATACAAGAATCAAGCTAGTTAGAATAGCATATTTGTTCTTATTGTATATAATTTTGTAGTAGGTTTAGAGCTCTCTTACTTAAACAAAAGGGGGAGGTGCTGTGGGAGCTCCTTCTGCTCTTTCAGCCAATAGCCTTTGAGATACCAGCCCACTGGGGCATGTTCTCTTTCTCTTTAAAAATGCAGTGGCAGCCCTCCTCTCGCTTTCTTGCTTTGGACTCCGGTTCCAGTGACTATACTCCTTTCCTGGTCGTTTAGGATGGTGTTCTGTAAGGTTTTTTCCCTCAAATAAATAACCCTTTTAATAATAATTCCAAACTGGTGTGGGATTGTTTTGTGCTTTAGAAAACTCATAATTTCCTGAATGAAAACAAAAAAGAAGCATCAAAGATGGTGATTTTGGTGACTCTCACTCACTGCCTCCCATCTGACCACATAAACATAAAGTAGGTGTGTAACTGTTCTGAGAAAAGAGAAAGCATGTCCTGGGAGCTGCTGGCTTTGACTTAACATTATGCGCTTGCTGCCATTCTTGCTTTCCTGTGCTGTGTGAATCTCCTCCAGAGCCACAAAGCACCTCCTGCTCTACTCCTCTTATTTCCATAATCTGGGCTCCCTTTTAGAAACACTGTCACTATCTCCTTAATGGGCAGAAAAGAGCTTTCAAAGAGATATCATTCTGGCATGCTTGTCAAATATTGCTGAAATGTCGGCAAAATTTGCCTTTTGATAAGGTGCATTTATTCATCTGAGTTGCAGATTGAGAGATAGTCATAATAATGTCTTCATTCTTCCCTCTCGTCCTTTCTGCCTCCTTCCTTTCCTTCTTCTCCTCTTTCCTTCCTTCCTTTGCTTTCTCAATTGTTCATGAAGCATTTTCTCATCTGTGCAGCAATTAGCTAGCAACTGATGATTGCGTGTCAAGTATTGAGCTCAGATCAAAGGTATGTCTATAATACAAGTGGTTATTGGTTCCAGTGTATATACAATAAGGGAAAAAAGGCAGATGCTAACCTTGGTTTCTTGGGAAGGGAGACTTGAGAAGGGTGAATCTCAATTGAAGAACTGCCTCCATCAGAGGTAGTGGACTTGTCTGTGGGGCATTTTCTGGATTGCTAATTGACATAGGAGAGCCCAGCCCACTGCGGGAAGTGCCTTTCCTAGGCATGTAGCACAAATAATAAAAGCCCAGAGTCAGAAATCAGGGTTCAATCCGAAAACAGGAAAAGCAAAGCAGCCAAGCCACTTAGAGAAGTCTTACCTCTACCTAGGCTGGGCGACAGCAGACTAAACCAACTAAGCCTCTCTCCTCCCATTTTATAGTCCTTTTAGTGCTGGGATCAAAGGTGTGTGACTCCCTAGGACTAGGATTAAAGGTGTGAGCCACGGCCACCTGGATTTGTTTCTACACTGACCTTGTGTAGCTCAGGGTGGCCTTGAACTCACAGACATCACCTGACTCTGTCTCCCAAATCCTGGGATTAAAGGTGTATGTAACCATTGTCTGGCCTCTAGTGGCTTTAGCTTTGCCTCTGGCCTTCAGACAAGATTTATTTATCAAAATACAAATAATTTACCACTACATAGGCAGGTGGACCTGGGCTTTATAAGAAAGGTAGTTGAACCTGAGTAAGCAAGTAAGCTTGTAAAGTGGGTTTCCCCTCTGGTTTCTTCTTCAAGATCCTGCCTTGGCTCCCCTCAAAGATGGGCTGAAACCTGGAAGATGAAGTGAACTCTTTCCTCCCTAAATTGCTTTTGTTCTTGGTGTTTCACATCAATAGAAATCAATCTAGGACAGGTGGAGAACAAGTCAAGGGCTCTTGACCATTGTGTGGTTCATCTAAGAGCTTGCGAAAACTGCACAGCAACACAACAGTCCCTACACTAGCTAATCACGATTCTCACTTGATGTGCATTCGTGTGGACATGTAAGTCTGAGAAGGCTGTAACATTGTGCTGTCATGGGTGTGCGCCTACTGTGGGGAACCAAGGAATTGCATGCACTCTTTGGCAGTGGATATAGATACTTTAGGACATGTTTCATTGGCCATTCTTGCCTGAGCTGGGCTTTTAAGGAACATATATGTGTTGCCAGGAGAATGAGAACCAAAGGCAGCCCATGGAGAGGGGAGAAGCAGCACAATCAGCAGCATTTGTAAAGACTTCAAACCTCCATGTGTGAGGGGTTTCACAGAGAAGTCAGTGTGGATATGGGGATGACCTGAGCTGAAACCAGAGCACACACAGAGGCACGAGTCTGCTTCACCAGACTTAGGTCAGTGTGACATTTTCCTGTCCCCGTGACAAGATGACCGGAACAGGAAGGTTAGAAATTTGAAACATTTATTTTTGACTCTTAACTGTAGAGCTTTCAGTTCATGGTCAACGGGTTCCATTGTTTGGGGCCTCTAGTGACACTTGGGGTTGTGGCTCAGCGCAGTTGGTGTCAAAAGCTGCTCACTTCAAGGTGACTGAGAAGCAGAGAGAAGAGGAGTGTAGGGTCTCAACACCCCCTTCAAAAGAACAACTCCAATAAGCTAACTTATTTCCACTGCTGCACCTTCTAAAGGTTCCATGGACTCCAGTAGTGCCACATGCTGGTCTCAAATCCTTTAGTGCATGGGGTTTGAGGGAACGTGTACAATCAGACTGTAATCATTTGGAACTGTAACTTACTAACAGTTAAGACTCAATTCTGTGAGCCAGTGGTTTAGTGCTGGCTGGAAATTAGAATGACTTTGAAACGTTTTAAAGTATAGAGCCTTCGGCTCTGCACTTGAGATTTGGATTGAAGTGGTATGGAGTGTTCGTTTCTAAACTGCCCAGATAATCCAGGTGTGCACAATGGGTCACTGAAACCATCTGCGTGGAACAATAGGAGGCCTTTGATGGCTTCGAAATAGGAGTGAATACAATCATTCTGTTGGCGAGCACAGATTGTCACTCCACTCCTCTAAAGCAGAGTAGGTGGACACGAGACAGGGGAAACCTGCAGGAAGCAGTAGATGACGTCACTTTGAGGAGTGGCCCATGCCTCCACTGGGAAGAGAATGCCGGCAGCAAGTTGGGCCACTCATGCCTACCCGAGCACATTCACATCCCAGCTTAAACTACCCTATCTAGAAGTTGGATGTAGCCAAAAATTGCCAATTACAGCCATTGGCAAAATGAGACTATAAAGAAATAATGTGCTGAAAAGATAGGACCAAGGAGCCTTAAAAGGATTTGGTACAGCTTATGAGAGAAGGGAGTACATTCAGGCTCTGCCTGAGGTGACTAAGTACAGGAAGCTCCCACTCCCAAATACAGAGACAAAGGAGATGCCGTGTACAGTTCAGGGTGTGCTGTGTCTGAGGTGCTTCTCTGTCCTGGTTCAGAGCGTTAAACCCAGGGCCTCCTGCATTCCAAGCAAGGGTTCTTTCTACTCCTGAGCTATACCCCCAGGCCAAGGTTCTCCATATTTAATGCCCATCTTTTGCTCTGTTGTCTACTCAGGTTTAATATGTAAGCTAGAGAATTGCTCCCATATTGGGTTTGCTTGAAGCCTGAAGAAGGACTGAGGACATCCTGGAGGAACAGGCATGCTCAAGGCTGGAGATGAGACTAGCAGCCAATAGGTTAAGAGCTGAGATGGAGGGAGGCAGGGAGGCCCAGGGAGGCCAGCTTCTGCAGGTGCTCTTTCCTAGGTGACTTCTCGGGGTTGCTCTTAGTAGTAATGGGAAATAGAAGAGACTAATTAACCATGAACCTTTCTGATCCATCGCCACACTGTCCCTAATAAGGGGAGCTAGATCCTGATTTTGTGTTAATGGTAAAGAGATATTTATTGCAACTTTACAAGCTAGCTCTTTCTTACCTGATTCAAAAGCCTGAAATCATAAAAGTGTCCTAGTTGTTAAATAATAGCTTTAGGGATTACCTTACACTTCATGAATAATAAGTCCGATTTGTTTCACCATTTCTCAGAAACTCGCATGCTAGGCACTGAGGATAGAGAGGGGGATAAACCTCGGATCCTTAGGAAATATGTCATGGTGGAGACTGGTGTTATCACTACTCGCCTTCAACATAAGGTAGTGAGCTCAGCCAACAGACATGCACCTGTGTTGGGAGCTGCCTGGCTCACATCTCCAAATGCGGCTCCGTGAGAGGTAAATGGTAAGAGCCTTCTAAAGACAGTCCATCTTGTCATAGTGATGGAGGGAAAGAAACGGGAGGCAAAGAACATGCAAACGATCTCTCAGGGACTTGGGATGAGAGTGACAGAACTGAATATGGGTTGATAGGAAGTCGGGGGTGACGGGGTCACGTATCTTTGGCCACCTAACTAGAGACTGGAACCCTGCCTCTGGGACCATGTGCTATGCCAACCTAAGAAGCTGGATGATAAAGCCTCCATCCCAGAAATATTTATTTATACACACACACACACACACACACACACACACACCTCACAATTCCACCACCTGGCGAGAAAACCATTAAGTAAAATAAACCCACCAAGAGGCTGTCACCATTTCGTTGGAGACCAACAGGAAGGTTTTTTTTTTTTATTATAAAGGAGGTGATGTGTGAGGTGGGCCTGATGGCCCCATTGTTCAAAGGTATGTGCAGGAAAGCAAGAATTTGTGGCTGGCTAGATACAGGAGTTGAAGAACAAGAGTAATGTAACAGAGCTCAAAGATTTGATTCAGCTGGAAAAAAAAAGGGGGGCTTAAAATCTTGCCACAGTTCTTGGCCCTGAGAAACCTCTAAGTCAGCCAGGTGAGTGTGTTTAATAAGTGTGCACGAAGGAAGAAGGCTGACGCAGTGAGCCAGAGGATTGTTATTGACACAAACAAAATTGAAACGCTCATCCAATGGTGGTTGATGCCTGCGTTAAACAAAACAAACCCCCTGAATAGAGTTCTGCGGCTTCATCTTACAACTAAGCATTTGCCACACTCTGTGCTCTAATGAAGTGGCTGGAATAGGTTCACAGTCTCAGACTGTTGGCTTGAAGCTGTCATAGGGGAAAAAAACTTCATTTTGATTAATATAATTGAAGTGTTAAGTATGTATCTGCTAAATTGCAATCAAATCAGTGAAATGTTATTCATTTTTTAAATGAATCTGTCAGAAGTTTTTATGAGTATTCTGCCAACAGTGAATCAGATTTGCACAACTTAAGTGCAGCTATTACTATTTTATAAATGGGTAAACTGAGAAATTGAAAATGCAACCTCTTCCTGAGAAAGTCAATAGTTTGACTTGCAAATAGACCACCATGGTCCCACGTAAGCCAATGCACGTTGTCTCTCGTGACTCCTTTGCGAAGTGGAGCCGATTTAATTAAGGTTCTAAATCAACGCCTTGAGAGGCACCCAGGTAGGTAATGAAAAATTCACTGGCTTCATTGTGTCCTAAGCCACTACAAGCATAAGGACCAACTGAAAACATCTCGCAACCCTCGGTGGGGTTCATTCTGAAGAGATAAAACATGGTTCCCAGTACAGCCAGTTAATAAAGAATGCATGCCCATTCTCCAGTGTTCCAGGCCCAGACACTCCAGGTTTAATGGCCTTCACCTCCTCCCATGGTTTCTGCTAACACTGTTCCTCTTTCTCCTTCCCGCCGGCACTCTCATTCCTATGGTCCGGTCTTTGAAAGTCTTTACATTAGAACATTTGAAGACTGGGTGAAAATTCTTTGAGCCATTTGCAACACATGTATGCTACAGTAAGCATTTTCCCATATGGCAGGAAGAGAACACTGCAGGGGGGGGCAGGCATGGGGGTGCACACCTATAAAACCAGTGATCAAGAGGATAGCCATAAGTTGGATGCCGAGTCTACAATAAGTCCCAGGCCACCTACGGCTATATAATGAGATCTTGTCTTTAAAAAAAGACAGTGAGGAAATAAATAGTCATGCCCTGCCTTCCTCATTATTAGAGTGCAGTAGGACAGACAAAGCCTACAGTAAGTACAGTATTTGCTGTGAAAGCCAGGTTGTAGGGTCCTGGGAAGCAAACAGTGGGTACCCAAGCCAGTCTGACTGAGAGGAATGTGGGTGTCGGAAGACTTCTGGGGAGCTATTTTTCCTTTCGTTATCAGAAGGAGAAAAGACAGCAATTAAACACAAATACTTTCAACCAAAGTTTGTGACCCCAGGTACACATAGGGACCACCTGAAGAATGCCATTGTAGAATATCCGAAGCCTAAAGCACTAAGAGCTATCGGTGATGGGCGTAGGCACCAGTGTTCTCTCCAGGGTCCCTATGGGATCCTGTGTGCAGGCTGGGTAGAGCTCCCACACGTCAAAGCAGTACTAAGAGTTTTCAGTGGAGTGAGGCAAACCGTCGCTCTGGACAATACCTTTCCTCTCAAGAACGTTGCTAGAATCCTCAGAACCTCGGCAGTCATTCCGTTGCTTAAACTATAAACAAAACGAGTGGAGGAGGGAGGGGCGGAGGGAAGAGGGGGAGAAAAGAAACAGGAAGGCAGGGGAAGTGGGACCAAGTGCTGCCCAGGATGACAAGCTGCCGATTTAAAGACCACAAACAGCTGAACAATACATCGTTGTTTTCATTTCAGCTGTGCCTTTTTCTTCATTCCTCATGCAAATGCCTTATTCTACTGAGGTAAACTTACTTTACATTTTTAATGGAAGGCCTTAATTATGGTATCAAGCACAGATGCGATGACTTCACTTAGAGGGGAGGTTTGGAATTTTGTTTGGCAACCCTGCGTTTTGTTATGTTTTTTGACACTGAAGCCACACCACAATAAAAAACTACACTGTTGAGTGAAGCTACTGTAGGGTTTGTTTTTCACTGAACGACAAGAAAAGGGGACCAGCCAGAGGCACCACGCTGTGGGGTTCCTTTAAAATACACTGTTTATCCAGCCCTCACAGCTCTCAGCAGATGGGCAAAGAGGCCTCAGCTCTAAGAGCAGAGTGCTCTGTGTGTGTGTCACACAGGAACATGTCTGGAAAACTGCCTGTCACCAATACCCATGTGCTCCCCTGGTGCACTCCATCTCCCGAAGCAGAGGATCGGGCAGTTCTTCCTCTTAATGGATGAGACAATGGTGTGAGCTTCTAGATAGAAGGCATTGCTACAGTTTCAGCCTGACTATAGAGGTTAGCTTTGGCTAAATGCCAACTTTCTGGGGTGGGGGGAATAATAACCTCTGCTTCTTAGTTGTCAAGTGAGTTTTAATGAATAGCTCTTGAAACTTGATCACCGAAATGTTCACGATTTACAAACACATTGCAAGATTCAGAGCGGGAAAATACTTGTCAATTGGGTGTACAAAAGTCCCAAAGAAATATAACCCACAGGGGCAGAATAGCAAGTCCTGTAAAAAGACATCAAAGTAACAAACCTAGTTCCAGAGTGTCAGAGCTATTTCTAGGGACCACCGATAAATCCTGAAACAGTTTAAATAATGAAAGATCCCAGGATGAGAGGACATGGAGGTGGTTCCATGGGTCATAGTGTTTGCTCTGTAAGCATGGAGAACTGAGTTCCAATCCCTAGCAACCATGTAATAGTCAGGCATAGCTGTATATGCCTATAGCCCTGCACGGAGGAATGAACTGAGGAGACAGGGAAAGCCTGAGAGTAAATGGGACAGCCAGCCCAGAGTGACTGCATGTTTTCAGATTAGGAAGACCTTGTCTCAAACCAATAAGGCTGAGAAAAATGGAGAAGGATGACCTGCATCCACTCTGCCCTCCATATGGGTGTGAACCTGCATACACATGAGCATACACCTTACACACACACACACACACACACACACACACACACACAAACACACACACACACACATTAATAGGGCAGTGCTTATGCCAACAATATTGAGCAGTGTTATTGTATCTCACAAAGGAAAACAAACTATCCAGTCTATTTAAAGGTGTGTCCATTAACTGTATCCTTAAATTGATTGTGAGACATTTATATGCTTTATGGAGTATGGAGTATCCTTTCAGTAACAGTGAGAGGGGGCATACATAGAGTAATGACAATAAATAATTTTCAGCTGTGACCATTGTTTGGATGCCAATAAAAGCATTATACAATGACATAATCCAAAAATCCCAAATCCAAAATTTTCTCAGTGCCAATATGATACCAGAGGGCATATGCCATGCCCAGCTTTCTGGGATAGACTGAAATCACAAAGGCAGATGAGCTAAAAGTTGGTTTGAATTACATTCAGTCTGTACAGGCATTTACAAAACCTAAGGATATTGAGTTATTAACTTGAGTTCCATCATAAAGATCTCATATGATGGAACTCATAAAGATCTCATTATACACATTAAAATGATCCAAAAAACTTTTTGAAAACTCTGGTTACAAAGAGGATAGGGACCAGTAGGAGTGGGAGAGTGACAGGAGAGTAACAGGGAAGAGAATGATGACATCATAGACATGGATGACAATATTATAATGAAACTGTTCTTATGCATGATTAATATATGCTAATAAAACATCCAAAATGAACTGAGTGTCCAAAGCTAACATGTCAGTTACCCATAATACTTCCTCTTGTGAGCTAAGCTAGCTTCTCTGAGCCTTGGCTTCCTTACCTGTGGAATGGACTTGAAAATCAAACCAAAGGGATGCTACAAGGATTAGTTACAACAAGTGTTGATCTCATAGCATAAAAATAATTTGTCTGAGAACTCTGGAACATTCCTGGCCCCAGGCCATTTCAGACAAGAAGTTGGGGAGATGTGGTTTTCTTTCTTATGAATATATGGCATACTCAAAAGGCAGCTTTTGTCTCGTTTCTAGGAGTGTCTTCCTACTTCCCCAAAGAACAGCCTAGGCCCAAGAGAAAGCAGACAGACAGCACAGAGCACAGAGTAGGCCTGGCTTTGCCTAAGGATCAACCAGGCTTCTTGGTAGCAAGATCCAAAACTCACAATATTTGATTATCTTGATAGGAAGGGGACTTTCCGAGAAGGTGTACAGATTCCTGAAGGATGAAAGAGGAGAGGCAACGTTCCTGTTTGCAGAAGCTGAGGTTGCTGTGAGGCGCCAAGAAGTGCAAATCACCCAAACTATCACTTCAAAAAGAGAATTCTGGCCAGCACGGTTGAAGGCTGAGACAGTGGGCTGGCTGAGCAAACGCTGGCTACCACTTCATACTGTCTCCTCAAGGCACTTAATAAAGTCGTTTCTATCAGAGTCCTCTCAGCTCAGACATAAACCAGCCTAAGTCGGCAGTAGGAGCTATAATTTGGGAAATTAGAACATACTTTCTCCAGAGAGGAATGGAGTACTTGGAGGGCCCTTGGCTAAGAATTTAATCAAACATGTGTTAATGTAATCTCAAAGCCTTGCCTGGGTCTTCAGACAGCTGAAGAAGAGGTCAGTCCTGGGAAAGGGCTGAACAGAGGGTCCTTTGCCTATGACTGGCAGATCTCTAGTGGTATCATTTGAAAATGGGGACAGAAAGGAACAGAAGTTTGCTCTCCTTAGTTGTGCGGAGCACTGACTCTGTGGTTGGAGAACTACCACCTTCTTGGAGAGGTGGTAGCCGTGGCTGTGGGCTCCAAAGCTGAGCCCCTCTGACTCCAACACCCTTTGCCCCGAGTGAGTATACCTGCAAGTATTGGAGCTGGGTTATCTCCAGATCTGTCCCTTACTAAGGTGTCTTTGAGAAACGTCTTCTGCACCAAAGGGATCGCTCGAGAAGTTTTTAAGAATTAAGAGAACATGCAGTGAAAACATTGCTCTTGGAGCTAGAGTCATAAAAACAGCATGGCTTTGGCATAAAGACAGACATGTTGATCAATGGAATTGAATTGGAGACACAGACATAAATTCACACACATACAAACACCTGATTTTTAAAATAAATAAGCCAGAAGTAAACACTGGAAATAATAAGCATCTTCAACAAATGGTCAAATTGGGTTGCTACTTGTAGAAGCATGCAAATAGATCCATATTTATCATCCTGTATGAAACTCAACTACAAATGGATTAAGGACCTCAATGTAAGGCCAGATACATTAAATCTAATAGAAGAGAAAATGGGGAATAGTCTTGAATTCAATGACACAGGAAAAGACTTTCTGAACAGGAAATTGGTAAAACAGGCACTAAGATTAACAATAGGTAAATGAGACCATGAAGCTATAACTCTTATGAAAGTCAAAGAACATCATCATTTGGACAAAATGCAGGCTACAGAATGGGAAAAGATTTTTACCAACTATGCATCTGATAGAGGGTTAATATCTAAAATATATAAAGCACTTAAAAGAATTATACGTAAAGAAAACAACCTAATCAAAAAATGGGGTGCAGTGATAGAGAAAGGGTTCTCAAAAGTGGAAACACAAATGGCTAAAAAACACTAAAGGAAATGTTTGATCTTTAGTCATCAGGAAAGTGCAAATAATTATAAATACTTATGAGATTTCATCTTACTCCAGTAAGAGTAGCCAAGATCAATAAAACAAATGACAGTTCATTCTAGTAAGAATGAAAGAAAAGGGTAATACTTACTCATTGCTGGTAAGAGTACAAACAGGTATAGCCACCATGGAAATCAGTGTGGTGGTCTCAAGATCCAGCTATACCGCTCTTAAGCATATTCCCAAAGGACTCTACATCCTAAAATACTCTTGCTCATCCATGTTCATTGTTGAGCTATTCATAATAGCCAGAAACAGTCTAGATGTCCACCAACTGATGAATGGGTAATAAATATGTGATACATTTACACAGTGGAATATTACTTGTTAAAAAATGAAATCATAAAAATCACAGGCAAATAGAAGGAGATAGAAAAATCATCCTGAGTGAGTTAATTCTGACTGCAGAAGACACATACCCTATGCACTCACTCCTATGTGGGTATTAACTATCTTTAATAATTAGGCTACAATCCGTATGATTACAGAGGTTAGGGAAAGAGTAAATTACTAGCAAGGAGTAAATGATTTTTTATTGAAGGCAAAATAGAATATAAAGTTGTTGATAAATGGGGGAGCTGGAATGGGAGAATTAAATGGAGAAGGGGAGGGAAAAGTAGGATGAGACAGGGAATATGGGGAGGAACAGCAAAAACTAAGGGCTTCTGAGGGGTCATATGGAACCATACTACAGCAGAAACTTCTTAAAATACATACTTTTACGAAAGAAATCTAAATGGAATCATAAAGTAATAGGGGAGACAGTTGAGAAAATGCCTTTATAAAGTTGGGCTATGGGCAAGACTTTGGGGCATTTTCTTAAATTATGATTGATGGGGGAGGGCACAGCCCCCTGTGGGTGGTGCCGTCCCTGGGCTGGTGGCCCTGGGTTCTATAAGAAAAGCAGGCTGAACAAACCAGTAGGCCTCACCCTTCCATGGCCTCTGTGTCAACCTTCTGCCTCCAGATTCTTGCCCTGTGTGAGTTCCTGTCCTGACTTCCTTCAGTGATTAACAGTGATATGGAAGTATAAGCCAAATAAACCCTTTCCTCCCCAACTTGCTTTGGTCATGGTGTTTCATTACAGCAATAATAACCTTAACTATGACAGGCCCTATGGAAACATCCAGCCTACCCAGGCTATTGCCAAAGCTAATGATTACTCTCTACAAACTGATGGTAAGGCCCTAATTCTGAAGATAATGTCTATATAACTTGCTGGGGGGGGGGTGGAGAAGTAGAGCTGGTGCCTGCCTGGAGCTTTTACCCCTACTGACTAGAAGGTACTAGAAGGTACTTTTCATGCTATCAGCTATCAAAACAACTACAACCCCTTCCATCTACAATGGTAATTTGCCTGCAAGACATACATGTACATGGTGAGGTACAATAGTGGCACAAAGTTGTGTGAGTAACCAACCGACTGTATTAAAGGCCTACTCCATGAGGTAGAACCCACGCCTGACACTGTTTGGGTGGCCAAGAACCTAAAACTAGATAGGCCATGGATCCTGGGGAAACCAAATACTGCCGTTCTGCTAAATGAACATGGGAATAAAATGACTCCTAAAAATGTTCTGCTATACCCATAGATCAGTGTCTTGCTCAGCCATCACCACAGAAGCTTCTTCTTGCAATACATGGGAACAAAAACAAAGACCTACAGCTGGACAATGTGCAAAGAGTAAGACCTTGGAACACCTAGTCCTAAACGGGTTGTCTCCATCAAATCCCTTCCCTCGGGGCACAGGGAACTCTTAGTAAGAGGAAGCAGAAAAAGTGTAAGAGTCAGAGCTGGTGGGGGACACCAAGAAAGCAAGACCTTCTAGATATAACAGGGCTGATGCATAGATGAACCCACAGAGACTGTAGCAGCATGTACACGGCCTGCATAGGTCTAAGCCAGATGGAGCCCTGGTGCTGGGAGGGGAAGTGGACTCAAGTTCCCATCTCTAACCCAGAAGCTATCTTGCAAAGGAAGATACAGTTTTCTCCAATGGAGTCTTACTAAGTATACAAACCACAATTAAGGACAGGCCCTATGCCCAACAGTAAATGGCCAATACAAACCAAACACAATGGTATTTTTGGAGGGATTTTTTTTTATTGTTTCATAATGCTTTGTCTAGGCATTTTTCCACCTTACATTTGTTTTGCTTATATGTTGATTTCTAACTTTATGGTTCTATGGAACTTCTCTCTTTCTCTCCTTCTGTGTGTGTGTGTGTGTGTGTGTGTGCACATGCGCACATGTGGGTGTACATAGGTGCGTTTATTGTGCTTTTTCTTTGGCTTGTTTTTTCTATTTGTTATTTTGTACTATTCTGTTTGTTTGTTTTTAGTCTTTTCTTGTTTTTCTGATGAGAGAAAGGTAAAGGTATAAATTTAGATGGTGGGGAGGTGGGAGGATGTGGGAGAATTTGGGGGAGGGGAAGCCATGATCAGAATATATTATGAGTAAAGTCTATTTTCAATAAAAGTAAAAATTGTATATACGTGTGTGTATATATATATATATGTATGTATGTATGTATGTATGTATGTATGTATGTATGTATGTGTGTCACCCACCATGGCACATGCCAAAACATGTGGTCAGTAAGAAGCAACTCATAGTTTCTCTTTCTTTTACTTCCTTCTATTGAAAAGACTTCAAGAGTGACAAAGTCATCTCCCAGAGTATACTGCATCTAGGAGAAGACACAAATCACCATCTTTGCCAACACCTGAAGAAATGAAGTCCTGTGACAGACATTCTCTAGAGATGAAGAAGGAAGCCCTTTGCTAGAGAGTGTGTCTTTTTTTTCTTTCATTTGTTCTCATTCTTTCTGCCTAACCAGTATTCAGTGTTTGGAGGTATGTCAGCCATCTTGGTTCTGTGAGAATACAAGTCAAAACCTGAGGATGAAGGAGCAGAAAGCTGTAAGCACCATGGCCTGAGTTTACCACTGAGCCATGACTCATGCATAAGTTATTTACCTCAGATTTTGTGTTGTCTGAGCTGTACCACCATTGCTGTATTTAAGTTTCTGAGTAGGGGATTTTGTCCTCTCAAACCGAATGCAATCCTAGCTGTCAAGTGTTTTATGCTTTACTAGAAGAAACAGTGATACTAAAATGAATAGAAGACAACTACTGGGCTGGCAATGTGGTCAGAGGATAAATGAGTTTGCTGATAAACTCGACAACATGAGTTTGATTCCCCAGGACCCTGTATTGGAAAGAGAAAACTGCCTGCTTCCAAGTTATCCTCTGACCTACACACACACACACACACACACACACGCACACACACACACTTCAGGGTGCCAAGCCTCAACTTCTCTCCTTGACCTGTTCATGCCTTTAAAACCAGCCCTACCTGGGTGACTCTAACACTACCAAGTTCAGCTGACAGCTCAAGAGTCTAGCTTGTGTCTGGTTGACATGAAAGTAGCCTGTGATACACCGATGGCATAGAATTCCTCCTGAAGGGTATGATTTGGGAATTGCCTGGAGTTCAGAATAGCATATTTGTTCATGGAATTCCTGTGGTGGTTTGAATAGGAATGGCCACCATAGACTCATATGTTTGAATGCTTGGTCATAGTAAATGGCACTATTAGGAAGTACGACCCTGCTGGAGTAGGTGTGACCTTGTTGGAGGAAGTGTGTCACTGGAGGTGGGCTTTGAGGTCTAAAATGTCTGAGCCGGGCCTAGTGTGACAGTCTCTTCCTGTTGCCTACAGATCAAGATGCAAAACTCTCAGCTACCTCTACAGTACCATGTCTGCCTGCATTACAGTACCATGTCTGCCTACATGCCACCATGCTTCTTGCCATGACAACAGTGCAATAAACCTCTGAAATTATAATCCAGCCCCTTTAAGTTTTTACTTTGTAAGAGTTGCCATGGTCATAGCATCTCTTCAGAGCAATAAAAACCTAACTAAGATAATTCCCAAAGTCAAGGGTCCCCTAAAACTTCAAAATTTACAGAGTAAAAACCTGGGGAAAGTTTCTCATTGAAATATTGCTTAAAGCTTTTGAATAAAATGCCAGTATTTCTTTCTTTTTTTTGTTAAGGTAGTATGGAAAGATGGACAGGAAATAACTAAGAAGGTAATTTTAGGTTTTCTGACGTGATTGGAGTAAAGAATTATGGCTCTGGCTATAATCCAGTAATATTGAAATCCTAAAATCATTATCTCTCATGTTTGGTATCTTTCTGACTTGTTCTCCATCTAATTTTTTGAGACACAGTCTCTCTCTGAAGCTGAGGCTCAGTGATTTAATTAGACTAGTTGGCTAGTGAAGCCTAATAAAGAACTTCTACCTCCCCAGTGTTAGAATTACTAATGCATGCTGATGCACCCTATGTTTTTGCACCTACATTCTGGGATTCAAACCCAGGTTGTCATACCAGTGTGCCAAGCATTTTACCAACTGAGCTATCTCCCAAGTCTGCACAGTTAGTCTTTTTAAGATTGCAAAAAACACCAAGCAGTAATCATATGGACATGTTAGGGACATGAGAGGCTAACTCTGCTGCACAATTCCTTGAGGATAAACATGGATAAACATGAGGATCAAAGAGGGTAGGTAGGCTTATCCAAAATATCCAGGAGCCCATTTAAAAGGTGTAAGCCTTTGCTGTATTTGAACACTACTAAGAGATAACATCCAGTCTGGCAAGGTCTTCAGATGAAACCCATCAGGTGACAGGTGCAAATATGTATGGTGTACCATGAGCACATCACAGGTCAAATTCTAAAACACATTTGTTAACAACTGGAGGCAGGACAGCAGCTTGCTGTGTGTAACTGTGACCACTAAAGTGTCCTTTGCGGCCATGGTGACTAGCGTGCCTCCGCTCTCATTCAGAAAGCCAGTCTCCTGTAACCGTCTCTCTTTGCGTCTGTGAAGAGTATTTACAGGATCCTCATGGGAGGCCGAACCTTCCTGGGAGTGTGTGTTCAGAAGAGAGTTCAGATACTTAAAAGCTCAAAGAATAAGAGCGTTGATGGGTAATGATGTATAAAATCCACAGTATTTGCTTATACACTCATTTCTTGATTGTACTATAATGGATTATCTAATTTTCAGATTATCCCATGCTCTCTGTCTCTGTTTTCAAAAGGACAATTTCAGCAAATGGCAAGAAAAAAAAGATACATTTTTTTAGAGGCTGACTCTTCAATTTGTTAGCAGTTATATTATATGGAATGGGATTTTTACATATGCCAATAGCTAAAGCTCTCTTAAGAAAATATTAGAAGCAGCTATATGCTTCATTATCCTCACTGAAATTGAGAAAGCATTTTTAAGGAATATTGATAAAATGCACAAGTTGTTTGCTATTTCTGTGTGTATTTTATGTGTGTGTGTGTTCATTCATGAATGTTCACGTGGAGGCCAGAATCAAATACTAAATGTCTTCTTCTATTGCTCTGCACTTTGTTTTGTTATTTTTTTTCTATTTATTTCACATGCATTAATGTTTTGCCTCCATGTATGCGTATGTGATAATACCTTTGGAACTGGTATTACAGACCATCGTGAGCTACTATGATGGTCCTGGGAAGTGAAGCTCAGTGCTTCACTGAGCCGTCTCTCCAGGCCCTTCACTTTGTTTATTAAGACAATCTTTTACTAAGCATGGAGCTTACTGATTGGCTAGAATGGCTGTCAGTCAGCCTCTAGGATTTGTTCGACTTAGCCTCCTAGTGCTTATCTCACAGATATGAGAAGCCCTACCCAGCCTTTACATGTGTGCTGAGGATCTGATGATTGTGAGCCAGCATGTTGGTACTGGGAAGTGAACCCAGGTACTACTCTACAAGAGCAATAAGCGCGCTGGGCAGTGGTGGCGCACGCCTTTAATCCCAGCACTCGGGAGGCAGAGGCAGGCGGATCTTTGTGAGTTCGAGGCCAGCCTGGTCTACATAGAGCTAGTTCCAGGACAGGCTCCAAAGCCACAGAGAAACCCTGTCTCGAAACCCCCCCCCCAAAAAAAAAGAGCAACAAGCGCTCTCAATACTGAGCCCTCTCTCCAGCCCTCCCATTTAAGGATTATTTATTTTTTATTTTATGGTATGAATGTTCACTTGCATGCATGTATACGTATCAAATGTACTTGGAGTCCTCAGAGACCAGAGAGGGTATTCAGTCTCCCTGAAACTGGAGTTACAGGTGGTTGTGAGCCACCATGTGGGTACTAGGATGTCAACAAAGATCCTCTACAAGAGTAATTAAGTGGTGTTTTGTTTTCTTTTGTTTTGTTTTTAACCAATAAGTCATCTCTCAAGCCCCTAGTCCCTAATACTACTTGAAAATAAATTTATTTTTAATTTTGTGTATATGTGTGCATACCATGTACGTGCTGGTACATCTGGAGGCTGGAAGAGGACATTTGAGCCTCTGGAGCTGAAATTACAGGCTGTTGTGAGTCCTTTACCCAATTTGACCAATTTGAGTCCTGGGAACTGATGTCAGATTCTCCGCAGGAGCAGCAAGCCCTCTTAACCACTGAGGCGTCTCTCCAGCCCTGCTTCTTTATCCCATCTACTCAATTTTACTTCCTTGGATAGTAGACCAAGGTCAGACTCCACCCTGGATGGCAGGGGATTTTCAGCAAGATCTCACTATGGAAAGGCCTCCCCTAATGTGGCAAAGGACAATGCTTCCATCTCACCCTGGTGCTGTTCCGCAACTCACCAGTTCCTTGTGTGTTCTAATCCACATGCCTTCCCCATGCTGGCAAACTGGATATTAAATAATAATTCTTAGTCATTCTTTAGTGCAGTTGCTCTAAACTGACTCAAGGGCAAAGTCTCAGGGACTACATTTGCTTAGTAATGGTTTCTGCAGGGATTTCTGTGAGGACAGACATTCAGAAGTTAAGTCCTGTTAAATAGGCTCTTAAAATTCTGGTTGAGGTCTTGTGACCTTGAGAATGTCTGTCTTTCTTTATACACATAAGTTGGCGTACCTGGGAGGGGCGGGGGCTCCACAGCTCTGAGTAATGGAGAATCCATAGGAGAATTTTACATTAGCCTCAGACTCTTGGATAGTAGTATAGTTTCCTGGTTTGTTTATTCAGAATAAATTGTCCCAATTTCCCAGAATCATGAATTTTATTATGCTTTGTTTCTAACATATTTATAACACATCACATTTGTTCTCTGTTGTCCAACCAAAATAACCTAGAGTTTTATTTTTCTTTTTAACCATTCATGTCCAAATATGGACACTGCCATCTACTTGTCACTGAAATAATTGAGTTTATAATGTTCACGAGTCTACTGCTTGCTCTCCAGCTGTGCTTCCTCCCATGCCAGTGGTGATTCACACAGTCGCAGTGGCATCCCTGTCTTTCTGTGCACACAGATGGCTAATTAATCTGGAATTCTGGGCGAGAAGATGGTTCTATGCTGTCTGTGAATTGTGTTTACCCTCTCCTGTCTCTGCTTCTTGGCATGGGTTTCTTAAACTTAACATCCTTCCTTTGTGTGGGATGGTAGTCATTATGCAGTAAGTAAAGAAAACATTCTTTACATTAGCTTTTCCCCTAAAGTCAACTGCTTATTATGTTAAAGATTAAGGTATATAATGGTGTGTTAAAGGAGAAAGGGGGCTAGATGTGTTGGCACATGTCTGTGATCCAACTACTGGGAAGACAGAGGCAGAGAAATTATGAAGTTGAGGGCAATCCTGGGCCACATAATAAGGCACTATCTCATGGGGGAACATAGATGTAAAGAACTTATTGCTCCTTTCTTTCTGTAACTAACCAATCAACCCATTGTCTTTTTGTAAGGATCTCAAATGAAACCTGTAATTACACTCTATGTTAATTTGAATACACATCATCCTAAAAGGGGAGGGGCAGGTATTTATTAGCTTTATGCTAGAACCAGAAAGAAACTCAGTCACAGCCTGAGGATAGCTCTCTGATAACTCTGCTTCTACAATCTAATAATGTCTTTGTTTTTCAGTCTTAATGGACACTTAGGGAAACTATTCCTTGACCAAGGCTTTGGATTATCGTGGGAAGATCCTAAAAGAATGACCTGGTCAGAAGCCTGCACCTTCCTGCATGAGATACTTTGTGAATTTTCTTAGTATCACTAAGCTCAGGTCAGGGCAGAAACAGATGTCAGCATTTCAGCTTGGCTTGGCTTGAACAGTCACACAAAGGACTTTTGTACTCTATATCCAATAGGTTTTGCTCTGAGAACCCTTGGCCCTTGCTGCTTCAGTTTGATTCATGCCATGTGTCCTGTACAGCAGAGTAAACATCCCCCAGTCTCCAGTTGGTGACGTTGTCCTTAGATAATGCCCAAGCTTTTGTATTTGCAAAAAGGCCTCCTATTCACAAGGCAGATTACTCATTTAATTTGCACAACTGGCAATTATAGCTATCTCAACACATCTCTTTAGGCTTTTCAACACAAGCATGGCCTATATTCACCATTCTGCCCCATTCTTTAGGATTGAGGATAACTCTAAATAAGAAGAAAAGCTAACGACTTTAAACCAATAAATAAATAGATATAATACAATGTAAAAAAATACACACATAAATATTCAGGAATGTAATGACTGGGATGTTAGCCCTTTTCCTTAAGATAGGAAGAATATAACATAAATAAAGCAACTGTAAGGAGGTGAAAATATTTGGGAAAGGTTAGGGTGAGGGAGGGAGAGTTCGTGCTTGAAGCTGCTGGCCACTGATGGAGATGTGTGCTCTTGGAGTCAGGGTCCCACCTCCTTTGGTCAACTGCACCTCCAACTCAAGGTTGAGCCAAATCCTTAGGCAATCCTATGTGTGGCCAGACAGTGCCTGCCTCTCCACAGAGTGCAATGTGGAGGTGTGTTGTGAGCTTATTCAGGTAGAAGTACGAAATGGACAGCAGCTGGAGAAGGTCAACATTACATATTCATTTTATTTTAAATAATTGATGGTGTTTCCTGTCTCTGCTTACATTAATTGCTCTCAGGTGTTAGAAAATGGCTCCAGCGAGCTGCCTTTTAATGTGTTTCTTTAGAAAGACAGTGCGGCTGCTCTTTGGAATTCAAAAAGCAATGTGTACTGTGCAGAACTTTCTAAGTGGGGGTTAATGAAAGGAAATTGAATGTACGCATTGATAGTCTCCACCACGTGGGAAGGGAAGAATGAGCCAACCGCATTTTCACCCATTCCTGCTAGGAAAACATGTTTATTCAGATTCTTCTGGTCAGACCAAGGCTGGGGAATCCATTCGATGTGTTCAGAGATATCTCTGATACTGAAGAATGAAACATGTCACCAGCCCACACACAGGAAGATGCTTTCATACCACAACCCGGAAGTAATCTCTTACAAGAGATCCAGTTCTTCCAACTGAACGGGGCCTTGTTAGTTTAAAAACTGATGCAACCCATGGAAAATTCCTGGGGCGATGTTGATTTTGTTTCCTATTGAACCATTAATAGCTTGACTTAAAGCCATAAGTAAAAAGTGTTATGTTTTACCATGGTTTTAAGCAATTAGACACACGACAGGGATGGCTCTAGGTCACATCCCCATTCACACACTCTGCATGGATGTGTCTGGATATTTACTTAAAGAAGAAAATTGGGTCTAAAGTACACACTGTCATGTATGGTTTCAGAGTGGATGCCAACTGAGTTCTGATTTTGTAAAGGCAGAGTCATGCTGAATATCAGGAATACAGGTTGCTTCTTAGGAACGGCTGGTGACTCTGGGAAATGTCTTGGGGATGTCCTCTAAACATGATGTGTGTGTCTGATCTCAAGTCCCACAGCAAAGGACTTTGGGAAAAATTCTTCTTCCCCAGAAAACCCACGCAAAGAAAGAAGAAGAGAGTCACAGACAGCACTTAAACTTAGGGTTTGTTTACCTTTTAAGTTTTCAAATAGGCAACAGCACTAAGAAAGGTTTTGTTCCCAGTCATCTAAATTTTGACTCGTTAGGAAGCAAGCTATTGTAAAGCAAATTATTGTAACGTACAGAGCAGTTAGTGATGTTGCAAAGTTAATCAACAGGATGCCACTTTACACGAACCGACACAAGGATTGCCATGTACACAAAGTGCACACGCAATATTCAAAGACATGCACTATTCAAAGACGTGCACTATTCAAAGATGTGCAATATTCAAAGACGTGCAATATTCAAAGGTGCGTGGCCAAGCGCAGATGCACTCACAGGCAGCAAGTCAGCACGCCAGCTGCTCAGCATTATTTACAATATATTGGCATCACCACTGACCTAAAGAGCTGAAGAAAATAACAGGCCATATTTTCAGCTTGGTAAAAGCGTGCAGTGGGGAGCCCTTTCGGAACAATTACAAGCATTTGCTGGGAATGCATTTGCTGATTTAACAAACTGGAGAGGACAAATGTTTAACATGCTGTCGTAATGATGTTCAGACGCTTTTCTTGGTATCCGTTGATCTGAGATAATGTGTTCTTGCCCAATCATGCTACAAAGAAGCAGCGGAAATAAATAAATAAATAGATGTAATGTGATGCGTTCCCACAATAGCTGAGCTGCTGACTGCCCCTGACAGATGGAAAAAAAAAAAGTCAATATGATGTCTGAGACAGCCCAGGCTCGGCTCTGCAGAATAAATTACATGATTCGTCGAATGCTTGGGCCTCGCTCAGACATTCAAAAAAAAAAATTGGAAAGATAAAAGCTTGCATTGGCTTCAGATGATATTTACTGCTTGATGGATTTACTAGCAGCCCCAGTACAGTCGTACTGTATTGAATTATTGGCCTCTATTTAGCTGTGTGTCCATCGGCGCTCGAGTGTCCATTTAAGCATAAGTGAGCTGGAGGCCTGCCAGGCCCTTCTGAGGCTCTGGGTGCAGAAAAAGACGCAAGCTAATGGCCACCAGCTTGAATAACAGGGAGTGTAAGGACATTGGGGGAGGCAACAAAGCCCAGCTACAAAGTACTTGCTTATCAATATTAATGCCAAAATAAATATTAATGGAGGCTACCCGGTATAGCAGTTCCTGAATGTGCCTTGTTTTCTTTGTGTTTTAACACAAATGGCTGGAAATGACTGTGTGATTTCTCTCTCTCGTTCTCTCTTTCACACCTTCTTTCTTGCTTTGAATCTCAGAAGGAATTTGGAAAAGCCCATTAGCCTTACTTCCGCCCATCATCACAGCGGCAGGCTTTTCTAGAAGGCGAAGGAGGCAAATGAAATGCTGGCCTTAAGAGGTATGCAGCGTCCAATAAAATATATGATTAGAATAGCAATGTACAGTGCAGCAGCTATTGTCACGGATTCTGTATTGTGCCCAGGCCGCTCAATTGAGAAGTAGCAGTTCATAGAGAAAAATGTAGGGAAGCCTTATTAACGCAGCTCACAAAGGAAGGTGTCTGCAAAGGCACAGGTGTAGATAAAAACTCTGTACCTTCTACTCCGTTTTACTGCACACCTAAAGCTTCTCCAAAAAGTACAATTTTCTTTTTATGAAACGAAAACGTGTAATAGGCAAAGGAAGGACAGATGAGTTGGGGTGTGGCCAGCGAGGGTTGAGCAACAAGTTCATTACTTTGCTCTTATCTATTGCCTCATAGGCAGGTCACCAGTGGGCTCCCCCCCCCCCCGCGGCGTGCGCTGCGGGAAAGAGGCTAACTGGGAAGGTCGACAGTCAAGGAGCAAGTTAGGATCTGGCGATTATGTCCAGACACATTGCTATTTATGAAAGATCAAGGGAGGGTCAAGGCGCAGGTTTCCACAGAGACAGTGAGATCCACAGAGACAGTGTGTGGGCTACTGCTTCCGTTAGCAGCACAAAGGAGCCGAATGCTCTGGGAGGGGCTCAGGGGAGCGTGCCAGGTGATTGAACGTGCGATGTTGGGCTCTCTGGTGGCGGGCGGGCGGGCAGGTCTCCCATGCTCTGGCAGGAGCAAGCATAGCCATCCTGACTGAGAAAATGGCTGCAGCTGGATCACTTGGCGTTAGCTTTCGTGCAACCCTGAGCAACTCCGTGAAATTCTTTTGGCTTGGTTCCTTACCCCCGGAAAGAATAGTTGAGGAGACTACCACAGCAGTAAGTGACTAGTTTAAAAAGGCAGTGGGTCAGGTGAGCAGGAGAAATTAAAGAAATGCGTGATCTCAGCGATTTGAGAGCTTTCATGCTCCAATGCGTATATTCACAACAACATGATCCAGTCCTGCTCGGCCCATTTTGTAGAAGAAATTGAGGCGTAGTTTCTTCGTACACAGATCATAGGAACACTTAGAGTGGTCCTCCTGCCATTTCTCAAGTACCCCTTTGGGGCTTGAACAGCTAATAGCACCATCCTGTCTTGGGGCAGCAGGAGTAATTTGTGACCTAGTGAACTCAGTAGCCTACCCTAAACCTAAACTCAACTTGCTATGCACACCCTGTTCATGTCCCCAGAGTCCCTTACAACTATCTGTCTGTCTCTATAAGACAATTGTGGATCCTGTAGTTTTTGCATAGATGACCTAAGGCTCTGAGTGTCTGGGGTGAAATTCTCCAGCTGCCTTTAGGCAAAGCAGTCTACATGAAGCTGGAGGGTAGGGGAGGCCAGAGATGGATGATCTTGTCGTTTTCTGCTGGGTGATACTCCCACACAGCAGCCAACACAACAATCAGCCCTGGTCTATTTCATCGTGACCAGTTCTGCCACAAGACACTTAAGCACATTCTTTGTATTGTAGTCCCAGAACAAAAGAATCCATAAGGCAAATGGAAATAATCACTGTCGCTCAGATTGACAATAATGGAGAGTAATTGTTATTTTCATCTTGGGGCTTAACATACATTATCTCCCTTGTCAGAATAGCATCACAGAGTTGCTGGCGTTGTTTCCAGTTTCCACAGATAAGTGAACTGAGATTCCAGGAGGTTAAATCCTCGGTCAGGGTCACACAATGGGTAAGTCAGTAAGCTCAGCTGCAAAGCCCAGATTTGGCTAGTCTAAAGGGCATGTTTCTATAGCAGGCCTGATGTTGTCTCCAGGGCAGCCCTGAGAAGTGTTGGATCCATGGTAGAACACAGCAGAAACTTCCATCCACCAACTTTTTCTAACCATATGTTCAAAAAGAAAAGAAAAGTAATCTCTTCTTATATCTCATCAATTCTTATTTTTCTAAAAGTTCAAAGTTGGTCAGTGGCTTTTCTGTCTAGAATGATGTAAGAACAAAATGACCAGCATTTCAGGTCTCTCTGCCCCCTTCCCCCGAGGGCTACTGTTCAGACCTTTTGTGCATTAAATAAAACTTTTCATTCCTCATTAGACATAAGTGCCAATAAGAAGAATACCACTGCTTTGTTTGTAAAGTTGTTATTAGTAATATTGAAATAATATCCAGAGTCCTGGCTCATAAACCTCAATACTTAATGACTACAATTATCCATATCAAGATAATAAAATCCACTGTTGACTTTATAGCAGTGTAACTATGGGGCATCTGCCAGCTAGCGCCCTGTAATTGGGAGCAGATCAGGATATACAGATACATTATGGTACTTACTAAAAGTACCAAAGATACTATTGGTGGTGGCTAGAATAGTCTTCAGATCATAAACATGTCAGAACTGCAAGCACACAAGGGACCCCACCACCTTTCAGTGGAGTGAAAATGACTTTGAGTCTGGCAATCTTTTTTTTTAATTTATTTATTTATTTTTTCCATACATTGTTTTGTTTTATTTTTTCCATTCAAGAACATAATTAAAGATATAAAATTTTTTTTCCTTTCTTCCCCTTCTCCCGGTCCCCTCCCACTACCCCCCC
>PVIU01006184.1:84461-104835 GCA_004026605.1 Ondatra zibethicus | reverse complement strand
TATGGTGACTTGTAAGAGGGACCAGTGGGGCTCTCATGGGGGAGGGGTCAGCACTGGACAGGTGCACTGTGCTCCTGCATTAGTGAGCAGTCCTGTTGGCTGGGATTTGTGGTTGGCATCAGAAAAGGATGCAGATATCTGTTAACATGGCCCATCAGAGCCAAGGTCTCCATTGTCGGGTGTGGGCAGGAAGAAGAGCAGTGCTTCTGAGTAAAGGGAGCCCTCTTCAGGTTATTTTATTTTGGGCAGAACAATGATGCGACCAAAGCAGACTCCAGAGGTTAGAATGAAGGAGTTGCAAGGCTGGTTGAGGTGGGGAGGTCAGGTAAGGTTTGGGAGCTGCCAACTTCCAATGATGATGAGAGGGTGATGGCTGTCAGGGGGTGGGGGATGTGGGATTCAGAGATTCTGGGAATGAGGACTACAGGTTGACGAGGCTGTGACAGGGCAGACTTGGAGTTGGGCTCCAGGGGATGGCAGTGATCCTCCCATTAGCATCAGTAGTGTGTCTAGAGAAGGACTGACTTTGGAAGAGGGGTTCACTCCTAGCATGTGGAATGTCAGGTCTGTGGGGCCATTGTTGGCAGCTGGAAGGAGAGGAAGCCAGATGAAGGCAGGTGTGGGACGGGGGGGGGGGCTTCTGCAGGGAGCTGGCCCAGGAAAACTGGGAAGTGGGGAGAGCTGACTACAAGAGAAGCAATTCCCTGGCAGCTGAGGAGGAGGCCTACTGAGGGGAGCAGGAACACAGTGGGGGATGAAAGAACAATAAGGCTGCAGGGGTGACGTGGGTGTACTGTGAAATTACATGAGCAGAATTTGGGTTTTTTGTTTGCTTTGTGTTGCTGTTCACTTGGCTGGTTTTTGTGTTTCTTTGACTTGACTTTAGTTATCCAAATGCTTAATAGTTTAAAATATAGCTTACCTGTGAGTGTACACAGACTAACAGTGTAGTTTAATGTATTGCTGAGCAAGCATCTCTCTGCTGAGAAGGAAACAGGAACCTGCCAGAAGCCTGGTCCACATTTCCTACTTCCCTCCTCTGAGACTGATCCTCATCTTGCTCCCACTGTCCCCTCCTTCCTCTCTTTTTTAGGGTTCGCCTCCTAAGTGTGCCTCCCTCCATGCTGTACTTCAGCGCTGCATGGGCTCACCGTGAGATGCAGAGTTAGGTCTGTAACTCTTACATCTGGATCCTCAACTTCACCTCTTCAAGGTTCATCCCACTCTGGCACGCAGTTGTCTGATGTGATTCTGCACCTGGTGAGCCAGTGTGGGAGGGGATCTAAGACAAAGGGCAAGATAATGTGACAGTAGGGACATTACCGCATCAAAAGGGCAGAAGGGCTCCTCTTCACACAGGAAGAAATCAATTACACAGGTCTCAGAGGCAAGACTAAAGACAGGGAGCTGGAGACCCCGGGAGATTGTTGCACTGATGATTGAAGAAGTTTTAGAAACTCTTGGTGAAGCTGGAGTCAGAGTCTGCTGTGGGCAGGAGGGAAGCAGAGGGAGTTAAAGGCTGGAGAACCAAACTTGAAAGGTTAGTGTTTAGACATCAGGGGGAACTAAGCGTGGATGAATAGAGGGATCTCATCCTCAGGGAGGGACCAGCTAGGAAAAAACTGAGGAAGCTCAGCTTATTTTGAGCTCCATGAATCAGGAGAACGAAGCAGATTGTCCCTCTTCTTTTCCACCTAGCAGACCTGAGTGTTTGCATGGCATGACTTGGGGAATCATGGTGGAGCCTGTTGCTGAAGCTCCTTGGGCCTACCTACCTGAGTATATCAGTTGTGGCTGGCTGGCTCACTGGGATTTGTTGGCTTGTTTTGTCTTCTCAGAGCCATCCAACTTGAACAGCCTTGTCCAGTGTCGATATACACACATAATTTTGCTACCAAAGAATGCTTCCTGAATCAGTGGCAGTTTCCCCAAATATAATAAGTGCATATGTGGAGTTCAGGCCTAGAAGGTACAAGAGCAAGATACTCAATGACTCAGAACTGTTTCAAAACTCAAAGTGTCCTAACTGGTTGCTATAAAAGCCTTCCTTTAAGGTGCATATTCTGATTAATATCAGTTGCTCTTAAAAGATATGGTGACTCCATTGCTGGTTTTCTAAGACAAACCCTCCAGAAGAGACCTCAAGAGCCAGAGGTTGAAGAAATTCCACAGTGAACACTGCAAATGAGTGACATCTCTCTTCATTCCTGATGTCATGCTTACTCTGAATTCCTCAGCAGAGCTAGGGTTGGGAAAGCAATAAATATCCTGCTTTCTTTTTAAAAAAATTTTGTGCCCTGGACATTGTCCCACAGGGACTAGTGGACTCCAGTTTTAGCATTTTTCCCTCTCTTGTTCCTCACATTGATTGATCTCAACAGACCTAATTCTTTGCTTGATTTCTTTTCCTGCTCGTTTCTACTGTTGACTTCTTCTGAGAGGTTAGATCATTGTGCAAGAAATGTATTTAGAGAACTGGAGCCAGACAGAAAGGAAGGGAGACATACAGGGGGAAGATGGAAGAAGAAGAAGGAGAAGGAGGAGGAGGAGAAGGAGAAGAAGAGGAGGAGGAGGAAGAAGAGGAGGAAGAGAGAAAGAGGAAGAGGAGAAAGAAGAGGAGGAGGAGGAAGAAGAGGAGGAGGAAAGGAAGAGGACAAGGTCTAGGAGGAGGACAACAGTAACTATGATGACTAGCAATTGGAGAGGGAGGTCCATAAGTCCTAGAGGAGGGAGGAAGAGTTGTGCAGAGATGTGGAGAGATGGGAGGAGAAGAGAGAGAAAGTGAAAGAGATGGAGGGAAGGGGTCTAGGAGAGGAGAAGTGAGAGAGGAGGAAAGGACAGGGAAAGGGGGAGAGAAGGGGAGAGGGGGAGGAGACTCAGGCAGAGCTGCTGACTGTGAGTCTGCTTTTTCTCATTCCAGAATTGCGGTTTTCACACCAACACCTTGGATTGGAAGAAATATCGTTCTGCTCACCGAGGGGTTCCCTCCCCATAAACAAGACACACCTCTCTTCTATGTACAAGAAATCAAAGCCATGTTTGCAGGCAGGACTTAGAGCTGATAATTGCCATCCTTTCTGGCCCACTTGCAAGTTCAGCCTCAGCATTCACCTTCCTAGAAGTCCGTAGTGACCATGAGTCTAGGAAGCAGTGGGCAGTGGAAATGGGTTTTCTCAGATTTGAAACCTAGTTATTTACTGCCCTTGGGAGTGCTGACTCTTCCTACTCCCTTTTCCTGATATCTGGGGATACTAATACTAGGTACTTTACTGGCTGTTGAGAGGATAAAGGATTAGGACTGGGTGTAGCTCAGGGGCAGAGTGTGGACTCTATCCCCGGTAACTTGGGGAAAGAAGAAACAGTATGGAGTCCATTAGCTTATTCGATGCTTATTAAAAGTTACTTTGTTCTTCATCAGTGTCATAAAAGATAGGTAAATTTATAGCAACTCATAAAGAAAAGCGTTTAATTTAATTGGGGCTTGCTTAAGTTTGAGAGGTTTTTAGTCCATTACCGTCAATGCGGGAGCATGCTGGCATGCAGGCAGGCATTGTGCTGGGGAAGAGCTGAGAGTTCTAGTTGGATCCACAGGCAGCAGGAAAAGGGAGATACTGGGCTTGGCATAGGCTTCTGAGACCTCAAAGCCCACTGCTAGTGACACACTTCCTCCAAAAAGGCACATCTTGTATTCCTTCTCAAGAAGTGCCAGTTCCAGAAGACCAAGCACTCAAATCTATGACCTATGGGGGCCATTCTCATTGAAACTGTAACAGTTAGCTATCTGAATAAAAAGGGAAAATTGAGCATATTTGATTTTGGAATTTTGCCTAGAAAGTAGATCTCACCTGCCTAAGAGGTGGTTTCTTCTCCCAGGCTGTGTCCATGATAACACACTTAGTTTGATCAGCACTCAGGGTGTTAGATCAGCCTCAGATCAGGGAGATTCTGGCACTTTACTCCATATCAGCCTGAACTTTTCCATTCAGCTTGGATTCAGAGGAAACACAGCAACACAGTGAGTGTACCAGAGCCCTACCCCATAAAATATGTAAGAGCCAGGGACACAGCTGCAGAGACCCAAGAAAGGCTAAGATCCTGGGATCGAAGAGGTAGAGCCCCAGTGTGTGTGTATACATGCTTTTCTATATACGAGTGTGGTGTATGTATCTTTCTGTGTGTGTATATGTTCAACCTGTGTCATGTATGTTCATTGGTATGTATGGATGGCATGCTAGGCTCATTCACAGAGCCCAGAGGAAGATGCTGGTATGTCCTCTATTAATGAAGTTTATTTCAGGGTAGAACAGTACATTAGGAGTTCATAGAGACTGGAAATTGATTCTGTTAGATGGTATATTTGCTAACAGGTTAAAATGATATTTTCTGGCCAGGAACCAGTATGGCTGTAAGGGCCCAGCGCACCCGCTGTTGGTCTACCTCCTCCACCTCAGGGTGCCTAGAGGACAGGTTGTAATGCCAACACTCACAACCAACTGTAGAGGGAGGAAGGCCTCAAAGGTCCCAGACACAAGCCTACATGCCTGACTGTGCTCCGAGGGCTTCTGTGAGAGACAAAGGTTTGTTAAAGAAGGAAGACCCAGAGCTTGAACCTAACTGATGATGTGGAAAGTGAAGTTTCTGACTCAGGTGAGCTTGCTTTTCGATTGACTGTAAGCCCGGGTGAGGCTTACCACCACCGTGCAGTTTCAGGTAGAAACGGAAGTCCCTGGCGCAGAGAGCACAGTGTTTCCCTCGGTGAGACGGTTGCCTATAGCCTGGTGCCCCAACACCCTGGAAACTGGGGAAAGATGTCAGAGCTTACACGAGAATATCCTAGTGATGGCACTGGCTGGGCTCCCAGATGAGAGGATGTTGTTTGGGCTTAAACTCTTCACGCCTTGATCCTTTGGGTTTTTACGGTCACTGAGAATTGAAGCTCCAGATCACACGCGGGATGAGGACTTCTGGAACAAAGTGACGCCTCACAAGCTCCACGGGACAAGAGGAGATGACCGCAGCTCTGCGGACGGTGTCACTGCTGTCTAATGTAGAACAGCACAGGGGAGCCATGCCGGCACCTCCAGATCGTCCAGACCTGCAACCCTGTTGTCCTGATGACCATCCTCCTGACTGCACTATGGCCACCAAACAACACACCACAAAAGTCAGTCTGGCCTAGAGAGAGTAATCTGCTTGCCTGAACATGTTTCTCTGAAGTCAGGAATTGCTCTGAGGCTGTAATGACCTCATCATTGAGGGTAGTGTTGCTTCTGTCCGCCAACAAAATTGGGGTCCTGTGAAGAGATAACAGGGCAAACTCGCTGTCAGCGGCAGACCTGCAAAGGCGTCTCACCATGGGCTGTGATTGGGTGCACATTCTCTTCACTGCTTCTGCTAATGCTGGCCCTGCCTAGACGGAAAGCCACCCAGAACACGTCGTCATTCCCCAGGAAGTTCACAGAAACTCATATTTTATTTAAGTGTATTTTAAGCAGATTTGTAATTTCTAAAAAATGTGTTATTTAATTCTACAATAAAAGTTAACTTCTGTATCATGGTCTTGAGTCTTTTCTCTGATCAGGTGTCACATAAACATGTTAAGTGAGGATGTGACTGTCAGCAAATGGAGTTGGTGAGGTGCTAGAGGGCAGCCTTATCCTACTTATTTTCTTTTCCCTCCTTTCTGTTTTTCACTTTCCCTTTTCTGTCTTCTTTGGGTTTTTTGTTTATTGTTTCTTTCTTTTATTGTTTGTTTGTTTGTTTTCATGTAACTGGATCTCAGTGTGAAGCAATGTGTGGCCTAGAAGTTACTATGTAGTCCAGGCTGCCCTAGAACTTACAAAGATCCACCTGCTTCTGCCTCCCGAGTGCTGGGATTGAAGACTTGAATCATGTGGCTGTAAACTTTAAACCTTATTCTCTGACATTGTTCTCTATGTCTGTAATGTATCTCAATCATATTTACTCCTCGCTGACTTCTTGCATCCTCCTCCAGCTCCTTCCAGAAGTCCTGTTCCCAAAGCCTCTTCCCCACCTTCATGTTTTGAAAATCTATGTTTATTTACTCTGTGTGTGAGAGAGACAGAGACACAGAGACAGACAGAGAGAACGCTAGAGTTCAGGATAACTTGCAGGAACTCGGCTTCCACCATGTGGAGTCCCAGGATTAAACTGTGTCAGGCTTGGTGGCAAGGGGCTTGTCCTCTGCCCCATTTTCTCTTTTGGAACAAGCCGCTCACTGAGTCTAATCAGGGTCTCTGGCATGTGCATGTTTGTGGGGTCCTCTTAGATCCTGGGCAACTCCCTAGTCAGTACACCCTAAGGAAAAATGACTCCTCCCTCCGTGAAACAGTTGATTACCAATAGCTGCTCAGCTAGGGTGGACTGGAGCGCTAGTCCAGTGCATGCTGGGACACGGAAGGCTCCACCTGGAGAAGCTTTATTGGAGGTAACCTCAGCTGCTGGGCTTTCCTAGGTGCAATGGCCTTGTCCTGTCCAGAAGGGAGGGTCCCAGCCTCTGTGTCCTTTTACACCATGCCCCTTGAGCACCTGAGCAGTGAGGTCGAGTTGTGTGTGTGATGTACGTGTCTCATTCTGGGGCCAAACGTTCAACACTTGCTCCCAACCCTTTGGTGAGTAATGAGTCTGCCTATGCATTAACCACTCCCCATGTAAGAGAAGATTTTCTGGCCAGCATGGAAAGCAGCATGAATGCATGGACACAGACAATTAGGAGTCAGTTTGACAGTGTGTCCACTTAGAAAAATGATGGTAGCATGTTTCCTCATGGGCCTTTATGACCTAGTATCTGGGCTTAGGGCCAGATTTAAAGCACCAGGCATGAATTCTATCCTGTGAAGTGACCAAAAACTCAACCAGAAAGTGCCTGGTTACTGTCATCGCAATAGTGCCATGACTGCATCTGGGGACACATCATCCCCAGCAGGTCCGCATTAGTATGTAGACTCCACTGCTGCTCAGAACACTGATGACTGTTTTCTCCCAGCACCAGGCGTAGCCCCACCCTGCACAAAGAAAGCTAGGCAGCAGGGAGGAAGTTTGCCAATCAGTTTTAGCTGATTTCGCTATGTGCCAAGACCAAACTGTGATATCTTCAACAACAGGGTCTAACCATCTAATCCTGGTGTATAACCCAGAGAAATAGTAATAGCCTGTAATATTGTGGAAGCCTTGGGGCTCTCCAACTAAAGATACATACGTGTATCTCACACCAGGGACTGGAAGTTTTCTGTGATAACCCATGACTTGTGGAAGCAGTTTTGAGAGAACGCAATACAAGTGTTCTCTCAAGTGTGTCTTCCTGTTCGCTTTCTTACAATTCAAGATCTTCATCTTGGGCACGGAAGCCTTTCTGAAGTCCCAGATTACAACCAACTTAACAGTTCAGTTACCTAGACACCCACCCTGCTAAGTTCACCTGTTGTCTCTTCCAGGACCACACCTAGGACAGGGTAGGACTCTGCAGCCAATACTGAACTTTTCTTTATGAACTGAGTTAGTGTTTCAAGGTTGCCTGGAAATTTGTGAACCTAACATGACAGGAGTGGATACCTTGGGTTGAGAATGATTCCTACCTGGATCCTCAAGTGCAGCCAGGGCTGGCAAGCATTGCGTTAGCCATTCCTGCCTTAGAACAGTGAGCTCTCCCTTCTCCACAGATCAACACTCAGCAAAAGGACGGTACCTGGGAGCCATCCTGGTGCTCAGTCCGGCACCGCAGTGCATGGTGCTCTTACCACTGCCCTGTGGATGTCTCTGGCTAGATGAGTGCAGGAAGTCAATCTGTAGTTAGGTGTCCTCTTTGCACATGCGCCCATTCCATCCCCATCCCTGCTCCAGAAAACTTTCTTTCCACGTCTCCAGTTCTAGCCTTCCCTATTGTGTGTTCTGTCCTCTCCCTTGCTGCTTGCTGGTCTGGCCTAAGTGAAGACAGAGGTTATTATATTTTTTCACATCACAGCTGTCTCTGGAGACACCGATACATCCCCAACCCACCCAACAGGCGGCTAGGCCAATGCAGAGTTTTAAGAGAGGTGGCTCTATTGGTACAGGACTGGGCTGAGCATCCCAGGTCACCACTTGTACAAGCTCCTAGATCGACAGACCAGAGGGAAAGAAAGCATTCTGTTTTCCAGTGCTCTCCAGAGTGGCTCTCACTTTAAAGACAGCGCAGGAGGCTCGAGAGAAGGCTCAGCGCTGAAGAGGATCAGGGTTTGGATCTCAGCACTCATTTGGTGGCTCACAAGGCTCTGTACTCTAGTTCCAGGGGATCTAACTCCCTCTGGTGACCTCCACTGTCTCTACACGCAGGTCAAGCACACACATAAAACAATATCTTTTTAAAAAGCAAGAAAAATAGAAATCCATAAATACAGAACTCTGGAAACTTGTGCCTGCCCAGGGGTCTTACTAGGTGTGCTCAGTCTTGCAGCAGGCCCCTCATTCTGCATTCCCCAGCACAGCGGGATGGGGAGTACTAAGGGGGCTGGCGGAGCAACTTCAGGAAGGAGGCCTGGAGACTATGGAGGTCTGAGGAAAGTATGATGTGGCTGGCTACCTCAGGGCTGCAAGACAGCCGGACGCATGGGAATTTCCCTCAGCCTTCAGTTGTTCTAGGCTCATGCTAGACAAAGCAACCACTGGTTTGGTGGGCACTTCAGACCCTGGGGTAGCAGGCAGAGGGCCCAAGGAAGAAAGTGGGGCCCAGGAGGCCACTTCTTGCTGTTTTTCATTCTCCTGGAGCACAGCCCTCTCAGGCCTCACTCTAGGAGCTTACTAGGCCTAGGATGAACTTTGTTCATGCACATGTGTTCTTGACTGAAGTAAATGCAGAATTTAAACAGTGTCAGAAGGCTCTGAGGTCATCATGTGATAAGGAAATTCAGCAAGGAGGGAGGAACAAATGAACAAATGTCCTGGGCTTCATGATGGTTTCGGGCTAGAAGGTGGCTAATATCTTCTCCCTCATTGTCACTGAAGCCCAGGAAAAAGCTTGCTCACCTCTGTAGTCCTGGTACATGGGAAGAGAGGAAGTTATGTTACCATGACTTTCAGCCTAGTTGGATTACACAGTTAGACCCTGTATCAAAGGCAAATCTAGAGAGTGACTCACCTCCTGAGATTCTGTGATCCTGTTGCTTCTCCATCAACAGGTACCAAGAACGTCTCAGGTGATGTCCTTAACACAGGTGACCATGGTAGTCCTCTTCTGCCCCTGCTGCTCCTGACATTCTTCCTGTTGGCATAGTGGCAATTAGCAGTTGTAGAGTGTATTGGCATTTCTTAAATACACACTTGGTCAGAGATCCTAACTCAGGTTTTCGGGCTCCTGAGGCTGAGCACTTTACTGACTTTTCCTCTGCTTCCTCTTGCCTTCCGAGCCTCCCAAGTCCTGCCTTTCTTGCCATCTTCCCTCTCAGCTCTCCCATAGACCCCGGGACTGGCAATCTAGGCCCTTCTCAGGTTGGCCCTTATGCCCCTTTCATCAACCTCTGAAAAGGTCACCTGACCTGAGTCGCAATTCCTCTCCATGCTGGGAGAGCCTTCTGCACATGCGCCCTGGCCACTTTCCGCCTGGGCCCTCTCCATCTGCCTGGACAATAGCACAGCTACTGTGTTGTCTTGTTAGAGTCCGTCTTTTGCTGTCAGAGCCTCAATTTACCCCCTGGGGCTGTGCCAGGCAAGATTGATGGGTGCAGCTCCACCTTAGTCTTTGTAGCTGGGAGAACAGCGCCCTATGTCTGTTTCCTCCTCTACGGAATGGCAGTAGCTAGAGAAGACCCTCTTGGGGCTAATGTGGGAGATGGAGCCACTGCATAGAACCCTGCTGGAGTACATGCAAGTGATTCCTCACTTGGGAGGAGGAGGCAGAAGGACCAGGAGTTCAAAGTCATCCTTCATGACAGCAAGTTAAAGGCCAGCCTAGACTGCATGAGATCCTCTCTCCAAAAACCAAATTACTGTATAGGATGAGTTTAGAATTCAGTTTTCCACATAGATCCCACCGTCCACATGTGTAGTGCTCACAGTGTTGTCTGCATAGATCCCACCGTCCACGTGTGCAGTGCTCAGTGTTTTCCACATAGATCCCACGTCCACGTGTGCAGTGCTCAGTGTTTTCCACATAGATCCCACCGTCCACGTGTGCAGTGCTCAGTGTTTTCCACATAGATCCCACCGTCCACGTGTGCAGTGTTCATGGTGTTTTCCACATAGATCCCACGTCCACGTGTGCAGTGTTCATGGTGTTTTCCACATAGATCCCACCGTCCACGTGTGCAGTGCTCAGTGTTTTCCACATAGATCCCACCGTCCATGTGTGCAGTGCTCCTGGTGTTTTCCACATAGATCCCACATCCACGTGTGCAGTGCTCAGTGTTTTCCACATAGATCCCACCGTCCACGTGTGCAGTGCTCAGTGTTTTCCACATAGATCCCACATCCACGTGTGCAGTGCTCAGTGTTTTCCACATAGATCCCACATCCACGTGTGCAGTGCTCCTGGTGTTTTCCACATAGATCCCACCTCCACGTGTGCAGTGCTCAGTGTTTTCCACATAGATCCCACCTCCACGTGTGCAGTGCTCATGTGTAGTGTGAAGGCCTGGTTGGTTTTTGTCCTTTTACCAGGTTTTACAGTTATTAGGTCCCAACGAAATTATACAGAGTCTACATTAATGATAAACTGATTGGTTCATTAGTTTAGGCTTTTTATTAGTTTTTGTAACTTATATAGTCCATTATTTTTATCTATGTTAGTCACATGGCTCAGTACCTTTTTTAGTGGGGCAGGTTACATCCTGTATTTTTGGTGGTCCAGGCAGGAGTCTTAAGGGAGTTTTTTGTTTTTTAGAATTTTTTTGCTTTTACCTTTATTTTTTGTTTGTTTTTTTTTTTTTTTGTCTATACTCCCTGTCTGGCCAATTAGTGTTTATTTAAAACATGATTGACAGAATACAGACAATTTTCCCGCATCACTTTTTCCTCTTTTTTTTTTTTTAAACAAAGGAAAATATCCATAGTCCACTTTTTGGGAATGTGGGTGTAGTATTTTTGGTTACTTCCAGCCGGTTGTGGTGGCGCACACCAGTAGGATTTGGGCGCCAGATGAAGCCGCAAAACAATCCCACACCAGTTTGGATTAAAAGGGGTTATTTATTGGAGGGGAAAAACTTACAGAACACCGTTCTACACCACAGTCTCTCATAGCAAACAGGAAACAGAGAGTCTAGCAGTTTGAACGGGAACCAGAAGCAAGAGAGAGAGCAGAGGGCTGCCGCCACTTTTTAAAATGAATGAAACCACGCCCCAGTGGGCTGGTATCTTATAGGCTATTGGCTGAAGGAGAGGAAGTAGCTCCCGCAGCACTCATGGTGTTTTCCACATAGATCCCACCGTCCACATGTGCAGTGCTCACGGTGGTGAAGATGGGTTTTCTGACTCCCTACTCACTTTGAGGAGAGTTCTCTCTAGCCTGGCCCTCAGCAGATGGGGAGACGATGCTTCAGAGCTTTAGAATGTGCACAAAGTTTATCCCAGGCTTATCTGACCCTGCCTTCCACTGTGTCCAGTCCTGCCTGAGTGGCAGCTCATCTGTGACCAAAACACACAGGGATCTGTGCACTGGCATTGTCTTATGACTCGTGGCTCTGAAGGCCCACGTGGAGAACAAGAAGCGTCTGTCCCGAGGGTTCTTGTGAGGAAATGATCTCTGGCTGTTCCCTAGGGAGGAACCATGGCCAGCGCCTGTGTGTCTGTTCCCCTTCTCCTTCTCTGCTGGAGATGCACTTTCGAGCACTGTGAAGCCTGCTGGTGGTGTGGGCAAGACAGTCACCCCAGCTTGCACGTGGTGAAGGTGCAGGAAGGGAGCCAGGGAGGGCAGAAGGTCGACCCTTTACTGCCTCCCTTCTCTCTCCCCAAGTGAAAAAAACAGCTTCCTTAATTTTATCTCATTTTGTCTGTCTTCCCCCACTGCCCAGATGTGTGTGGACTTGCCTGTGACTCCAGTACTCGAGAGCCTGAGGATGGTGCCATGTGGGCCTGAGCTCTTCAGAGCTCAGTCATGTTGCTGTCTGACTGTCCAAGGCATCGATGACTTTAACAAATCTGTTAGCCAGAAGGTCCGTCCACCTCAGTGAACCCCTTGAGCTCCAAACCCACGACCTTTTACAGAGTACACAGGAGCACCATGGGAAGGAGTTTTTGAAATATGACACCGATTTAAAAAGAAAACAAAACCTTGAAAACTTCATATATTTAAAGCCGTATTCCATACTTCCAAATCTCCCATGCAGGATCATGAAAAGAACACTTTTTTTTTGTTTGTTTGTTTTTCGAGACAGGGTTTCTCTGTAGCTTTGGAGCCTGTCCTGGAACTAACTCTTGTAGACCAGGCTGGCCTCGAACTCACAGAGATCCGCCTGCCTCTGCCTCCCGAGTGCTGGGATTAAAGGCATGTGCCACCACCGCCGGGCAAAAAGAACACTTCTTAAAGGACTCTATGTGCAGTATTTATCTGTAGAGGCCGGTCCCAGGTCCCTACCGCTTGTGGTCCTTGGAATCATATGTCACATATTACCTACTCACTCATACTAGAATTCCTAGATAGATTCACCCAGGCATCCCTAAAAACTTAATGGCCCCAACATGAATTATATCTAGAGATTTCATACCACACAAATTTCCTACCACTCTTCAATCACCAGCAACTCAGCCCTGACTTCACCTTATCACTGACACAAGAAGCCAGTGAGAATCGCTCAGAAGTCACAGCACTAATCAAGGACTTGAGAGCAAAAGGAGCCCATGCAAGTTGGGCTTCAAATACCTGACCTTGTGCCTGAGGCATGGTATAACTTACCACACTGCATTTCTTAAGTGCCTTTCTTTACGGTTTCCCATAAAATCCATCAGGTCAAGTTGGTTCATGCTGCTTTGAAATATCATGAGAAAGCACGAGGTGCGCCTCATGAGAAAGCATGCAATATGTCTCAGAGTGTTGCTTTCCTTGAAAATAGTAATAGAATATGGATAGGAAAACACACATGTAGGAAAATATGAGTCTTTAAAAACCACTGTAAGGATTTTAAATAATGGGCTCATGAGGACTCTGATCCAGTCAATGTATTGATCCTTTGGTGGGGTCATAATGTGGTGGTACTATGGGAGTGACAGAAACTAGCGAGCGGGGCCTTGCTAAAGGCAGTGTGTTGCAAGGGGTGTGCTTTGAAGCTTGGATCTTATTCCTGCCCCTTCCAGTCTCTCTGCAATAATCTCCTTCCCAGATTCCTCCTACTGATGCTCTGCCTCACCACTGGTCCAAAGGGTGAGGACAATGATGCTCTGATACATCGGCACCTGTAAGCCACAACAAATGTTCCTCCTTTGAGTCATTCCCTCGAGTATGTTGTCACAGTGATGAAAACTGACAAGCATGGCATCCTTCATAGATAGATTTGCCATGAGCCATGAAAGAATCTGGTTAGGTGAAGGATAAAAGAGATCCAGGCTTTCTGTGAAACAGACATTTCTCTGACAATGTTTCACTCAGAACTACTCAAGATGAATATATTCTTATGTGAAGAAGTTTTTGTTGGCCAGGCATGGTGGTGCCCGCCTTTAACCCCAGCATTTGGAAGGCAGAGGCTGTCAAATCTCTGAGATGGAGGCCAGCCTGGTCAACAGAGTGAGTTCTAGGACAGCCAGGATTACACAGAGAGACCCTGCCTCCAAAAGAACAACAAAAAAGATTTTGTTGAGCCGGGAATATAGCTTAGTGGTAGAGGACTTGCCTGGGGTGAGTGTGGCCTTGGGTTACTTGAAAAAGTATTTAAGGATACAGTTAAATGGGTTAAGATAATTAAGTGGATACAGTGAAGATAGAGCAGTATCTTTGTTGTTGTTTTTTTAGGTCACTAAGTATGAACTGTGTGTAAACACCTTTGTGAACCATGAAAAGTGACCTACCATCTACATGCATGCTAGGGGAGACACAACATGAGAAAAAATGTTTAAGATCCTCTCTTCAGTGTGCAGATTTCATGACCATTTTTGGACTCTCTTGATATAAAAACATCACACTCACAGTTCTAAAATACAAAGGGGTGCAAGGTGTGTTTGCCCATTTCCCACGGTAAAACACCACCACCAACAAATCCACACAAGTCCCCTTTTTTGGGACAGGGACTTTACCTGGCCTTCACTAATGTCTTCTTTCTCCAACTCTTCAGTTTTTTGCCTGGTTCTGCACCCAAGGTTGGTACAGAATGCTGGAGGGTCAAGATTCTATACTGGCAGTTTGCAAGTGGAAGTAAGTCCGTTATAACTGCCATACCGGCTGCGCCTACAGAAGAAGAGAGACTGGAGCTGGGCAGGTGGCTCTCATCTGTGATCTTAGTACCTCCGAGGCTGATGCAGAAGAATCTCCCATGCATTTGATTTCCCTAACTAATCTGTTCTTGGTGACAGGAAAGGCCTGCCTTCAAACAAAATGGAGCTCAGAACCACAAGTCCATCCTCCAGTGTTGCTAGGAGTTCTGTACCAGGAGATTTGAGCCAGCTAGTTGAGGTGTGTTCTGTGGCTGGAGATCAGCATTGGGTATATAATTTGCCTGCAATAATTGTGTCTGAATTCAACGCCTTGGTGCCTTTTTCTGTGTTTGAACCTGTAAAGCCACATCTTCTACCCTGAGTGTTGATGGCTTCACTTTTTTGTCTTTTTCAGTCCCCATAGTCACAGTGAAGAGGCCAATACTGTGCCCAGTTTGTCTGTAGAATGCAGCACACAAACATTTTCACTCCTCACGGAGTGCAAGCCAGGCTTGGGCGGGGCTGTGGTGCAGGGAGCTCACAGCTCACACTAGTGGGTTTCCCTCTGCTGCATCTCAGCCCTAGTCCCTGGCAGCCTTTCACAGCAGGAACTGTCCCTCAAATGTCCCTGCAGACTTAGTATGGTAGATACTTACAAAATTAACAAGGGTGCCCCATCCCACAGCCTTCTGCTCCTAGTTCTGATTGTTTTGTAGAGAATATTTGGTCCCAAGAACATAACGATCAGCCTGTCGTTGTCATCTCCATTTTCACAATTGGTTAGTCCATCCCTGTAATCTTGGGGACAGTGAAACACCCTTTATCTCAGTAACACCTGCACATCCAATAATATGTATTGAGTTTGGAACCACAGGTCATTCATTGTGGGCACTGGGGATGGAGCCATGAGTCAGATAATCTCCCTTTCAAGAAATTAAATTTTAGGAGAATCCTAAAGTGGAGAATTACAACAGAACCAACATGGGCTAGTGAGATGGGTCAGATGATAGAGGCACTTGCCGCCGGGCTTCATGACCTGAGTTCTGTCCCCAGAACCCATATGGTAAGAAAGAAGCTGTCCCACAAATTGTCCTCTGACAATCACCGTCCTTTGCAGTATGTCTCCACGCACAGCGCGCGCGCGCGCACACACACACACACACACACACACACACAGACACACACACGATAATAATGAATATAAGTTTAAAAAACAAACAGGACCCGCTGACAGAGAGTGCCTGGGTAGCTTTGTTTGAAAAGGTGCTGTCATCTGAGCCGTGAATGTCAAACTAGACAGAAATTCCCCATGATATGTTAAATTGCTATTTCGATGGAGGAGCCATTGGCAGGAAACTGCTGCTTCACAATTTTTAAAACATACTGGTCCGGTCGGCAGTTCCATTCCCTCTCTCACTGGGTTCCCTTTTCTTCCTGGTTCATTTCCTTTATCAAGATGACTGCTGCAGAGCTCGTTCTCATTGGTTAAAGATTCCAGACCCACCCACCCACCCGTTCTCCAGACCGGGGCTTAAATCCTTGGAGTGTAATTGAAGGAGTGGCGAGAGTGGGCGTGTCATCGGAGGTGACGTTTCCGGAAGCTCCGACTGTTATCCTTCACGAAAGGTGGGAAGGGTCCCGGGAATGCTGCGGGACGGGGGATCCTGGCGCGGTGGGACCCCGCGGGGAGAAGCCATGAGTGTGGTGCCCGTGTCCCTGACCCTGGGCCGCCGCGCGCGAGCTCCGGGATGGCCCTGTCCCCAGTGTTGGCTCCTGACCAGCCAGGCCCGGTCCCAACACTCCTTACATTTTCCAGAAACCTGACTGAGTGCCTTGTGGAAGGGCTCTGCCAGCTATAACAGCTGGATCCCTCTCCGGCGCGCGACCTTCTGCCCCTGCTCCTTCCTTTCGCCTCCTCCAGAGCCCCTTCTGGTCCTTCCCCCTTCTTTTCGGACACTGTCTTTCCCTTGCATGACTGCTGAACCCCATGTTGGCCCAAGCCACTCGATGATTTCCAGAGGAAGGTACCTTAACTGTCCACAGGAGCCTCCCCCAAGAGGTACCGAGATGCCCAGCATCCCATTCCAGTGAGCTCTGCTGGGCTGTGCCCAGTTCCAGCAGTTAGGGACTTGGACGGGTTTTACACTCAGGAGGAGGCGTGTTACACGTGCCTCCACATTCTTAACAGTCCCCAACTTTTGCTAGGAAGGGAGGAGGTTTAGTGGGGAAACTTCATAGAAGAAATGTCACCCAAAGGTTGAAGAAAGCTAAAATAGAATTGGCTTAGAGAAAAGTCTCTGAGAACAGGTGAGTAGAACTCAGAAAAACAACAGCTGAATAAATGAGACTGTAATCTGCGGTTCCCAGGCACATGGGAATCCTGACCGAGGAATAAGGTACAAAGATGGGAAAACAAGACTGTTGGGACACAAGATGAGTGTATTCTAGAATAGGCTGGCTGGGCTGGGCTGTGATCCAATGCACAAAACAACCTCGATTCCTCTCTGGATTATGTGTAATGATGGTGTCATGGAGCCCAGAGCCTGAGTCCAACAGAAACAACATCTAAAAATGTAGACTCACTGGAGTCTGGATTCCAATGAGTAGGAACTTCTAAAGTGTCCCACCTCATCTGAGGTAACTGTCCCTTTGCTGTTGAAGTCCTACTTGGCTTGTGGAGACAAGTGTACATTGTTTCTGAGTGCTAACTGCCTTTCCCTGAAAATGGTAAATGTGATGGATTGAATCAAATAGTGGTTTAGTGAGAGGAGTTGTGAGCATTTGCCCCAGAAGACACACACACACACTGACCCTGTATTCAAAGCTGAGAAATTGTGTCATGGTAAATATCTGGTATTCTCCAGCAAAATGAAATGGAATAATAAATTACCAGAGCAGTCTTCAGGAAGGTTCACTGAACACACTCTGCCAGGTATTGGGTAAATGGAAGTAGGCATCTGGATAGAGAAACAACAGAGCAAATAGCGGATGCTTCCTTACCTCTAAGGGCTCTAGGCAGGCCTTCCACTGATGAAGAGTGACTAAGGGGCACCAGACCACACAGTGGCCTATTAACGCTGTATTCCTTGTAGCATCAAACTGTGAGACAAGGGTTGATTTTTTTTTTCTTACCTGTCAGTCCTCAAATCAGGATTTGTGTGTTCTTAGGGGTAAGAGGGTTAATGTATTGACCAGGACCACTGCGTGTAGTGTTTTATTTTTCTCTATTGTGTGCTTTGACTTTTTTGAGACAGGGTCTTTCTATGGAGCCTTGATTGTCCTGGAACTTTCTGTGTAGGCTAGATTAGCCTTGAACTCAGAGATCTGTTCCTCAGCTGCTGAGATTAAAGGTGTGCTCAACCACGCCCAGCTCTTTCTTTAATATTTTGGGAGATTTGTGGTACACTCATCTTGTGCTAGATCACTGGGAAGATATGACCCTGGCTTTGATGTTATCTGTTTTCTGTCTTTTGTCCCAGAAAAGACATTATTGGTCCAATGTCTGACCATGGGGATGTGAGCCTCCCACCCCAAGACCGGGTGAGGATTCTATCCCAACTTGGGAGTGCAGTGGAATTAAATGAAGATATTCCACCCCGACGCTACTTTCGCTCCGGCGTTGAGATAATCCGTATGGCATCCATTTACTCTGAAGAAGGCAACATTGAACATGCCTTTATCCTCTACAACAAGTACATCACGTAAGATACCCACAGTTCTCCTTTTTGTTTCTGTGACTGACACCCCTTGTATTCTGCCCCTGTGCTCACCTATGGCCCTCACAGTTGCTAACAGCAGGGAACTTGATAATGTCAACCACTAATTTCACATGGGAGTTGTCCTTGCCATTCAAGGACACAGGGCCAAAAACGGTATTATTTGACTCAGGAACTTTCTGGGTAGGAGACTTAGTCCTCAGTCCCACCTGTCCCAGCTGTCTGCAAGTAAGATGTATCTGCATTGGTGAGTATTTTGGCTGTGCTCTCTCTGCTCAGGCAGCCAGTCACAGGACCATTGCTGGTGTGTGGCAGAGCCCAGATTCCTGTACTCATCCTGTATAGAAAAAAGGTTTCCTTCTCTGTCAGTGTTGTCTCTTAGCACAGATGACTATGGACCACTTTCCGTCTGACCACAGTAAGACATTTCCTGAGCTGTTTGTTCATCATAGTTGGGTAGGCAGGTTTCAGGGCTGTCATCATAGTTGGGTAGGCAAGATTTCAGGGCTGTCATCAGGGAATGACTCCTAAAGCGCCAGTGACAAGGGCACCATGTGGTTGAGGAAGGGGATGATGGGAAAAGTCTGACTTGTCATTTCTAGTCTGAACTTCAGTACAATAGGGCCTAAAGAGTTTGCTGTGACTCAGAGGACCTCGGACTCAGGAAGGGTTTCTGTGGCATCGTTCATGGATCTTCACAGGGTGGGGGTGCTAAGTAGACACATCACCCTCCAGTTGCATTCTACGGTGGAGTGCACTCAGGGTTAAGAATGAGCTTGGGTTCCCGTTGCAGTGGCACCTCCTATTTCAGGATTCATTCTAGAACACAGGTTTTTTGTTTTCCATCTAGGCTTACAGAAGGCAGTCTCCCTCTCCACTGCTCTCTACATGAGTCACCTACTGACCACTTCCACGTGTGTCCTCCCAGACAGACAGATGCACATCAGTCATCACTAAATGTCTTATCAGTCTTCTCTAGTGCCATTCTGACCCAGTAGGGAATATGTCTCGGTTCCATGACTGAGCTGAGTGTTGAAAGTTAACAGCATCCCTGTGGGAATCACCTCACTAGGTGCCAGCAGCATTCCTCCCCTCATTCTGGCAAACCCCAGTGTCTAGATTTTTCCTGGTTGTTTCTGTTTTTTCTTTGTTGGCAAGAAGAGATGGCTAGCTGGATTTGGCCCACTGGTTTTACTTTGCCAAATCCTGGTGTAAACAGGTTGATTTTTGTTTTGACTTGGGGGCTTTGGGGACTGGTTTAGGGGGTGTTTGGGATTTTTGGTTTGTTTGTTTTTATTTATTTGATTGTTTTAATTTTTTGAGTCTCCCTACATATCCCTGGCTGTCCTGGAACTATGTAGACCAGGCTGGCCTTAAAGCCATGGATACTTCTGCCCCTGAGTGCTGGGGTTAAAGGTGGGTGTGCACTGCCATGCCTGGCTTAGACAGCTCTTTGTAGAAAGTTGGGTAAGAAAAATAAAAAAAATAAAATAAAAAAGAAAGAAAGTTGGGTAAGACACAAAGTAGAATAATGAAGAAGCCGTTGAATGCAGATGAGAAGCGTGAATGTGCTTCTCTGTATTTCAAGGTGGGAAATTCTAGAGCACGGGTTTGTTGTTTTCCATAAAGAAAAGATCTTGTGAAAAAGGGGATGTTATGGTTCAAGAGAGACTGTTAACTGTAGCAACAAGCTCCTAAGAAACAGAAACAGATGTGTTAATGCTGTTAAAAGTCCATGGAGAGCTGTGGATGTGCCTCAGTGGTACATAGTTGTCCAGCATGTGGAAGACCCTGGGTTTGGTCCCCAGCACCAGTAACAACAACACCAGTACTAATGGATCCTTAAGAAATTGGTTTTGTCTTTTTTTGATGTGACCCAGTGTTACTCTGATTGACAAATATTAGTGTTAATGGTGAGACTGACGGGGGTGGGGTGTCTGCCCCTGGACACTATGAACTAGGCCTGGGGCAGAGTCATGGGTGAGGGTTTGCACTCATTTGCTTGATTTGTTGGATTTGGGACTGCATTGGGTTGACTAGTGGGATTTAATTTGGGACTGCATGGGGTTGACAAGGTCTGAAGCAATAGATGTAGCTGCCTGCATTGTTCTGGCACCTGCTTTCCGGACCCTGATCCCGAGTCTGTGAACTGACAAGCGGTGGCTGCAGAGAAGTTCTAGCCCAGTGACTCTGAGACTGGTTTTCACTTGGTTTGTTCCTGCCCGTTTACATTGAGTGGCTCACTCTACCAGTTACTACAGCTGCAGGAGGGGAAGGGGGATGGGAGGAATGGGTGGGGGCCAGGAGAGGACTTGTGGAGATAAGCGGGG